>BMAO01029004.1:0-52748 GCA_019973975.1 Trichonephila clavata | reverse complement strand
GAAGAATAATTGAAACATGATATTTGCAATATTTGAAACAATTTAATATTTCTGCATCTTCACTTATTTTTAGATAAACGACGGTGACTTATTATTATTATCAAGTTAACTATATCATTTATTTATTCTTTTGTTATGAAACAGACCTTAATCTTTTAACATAAATAGATTAGATGTGTGCAAAAGTTTATATTGTAATGCGAAATGTCATTTTTGAAGTCTTCAAAGTTATCGTATAGAACTATTGATTGGTTTAACCTTTATGGCATATATGCACAGAAATTGCATCGCAAATGTATATAAATTCGAGATTTCAAGTTTTTGATCACAGACTGGTGCATATGATTGGCGAATATTTATGCAAGATCATGCAACTTGGCTTCAATTTTGGATCAGTGTCTGCTTCTCTGAATATATTACGTTGGTAGGAATATGAAACATTTTATAGTAAGCATATGTAAGCGAGCAGAAAATTGAAAAATTTCCCTCGATTTTTCATCGACGGACTTAAGTATATTCTAGGACTGTATTTAGGTATATCTTATAAATATTTTAATAAGTAAAAAGGCATTTTGGCAAATTAAACTTAAATTGTTATAGATTAAAACAAGTTTAAATTTCTCAATAAACTGATCTTATATTAAGAATGACTTTAAAAGGATTTTTTATATTTAAAATGGAACACTGGATGTTCACTTGGCGGTAGCATGCCTACAAATTATGAGTAAAGTTTGCAGCCTTTTTTTTCATGTATCGATAATTTTCGCTCATTACTTCATTTCACTTGATATATTTAATCACGTTTTAGTATTTACGTATTATCAAACTGTATTGGCGACATTATATGAAATAAAGTACGTCGTTGCTAATTCAGCTTGAAAACACATACAAATCGGGTTGCCAACTTGGCGAGCAACCTTAAACGTTGGCATTGATGCGATAATACGTAAGTACCCACGTTTTTGTTTTTGTAGTGAAGATTTGTAATAATCAAGAAAACCTCAAATAAGTTTCAAGAAGGAAACTACGTGAAATAGCCAGTTATAACTAATTCAATATTTCTCATAAATTTGACATATATACTTTAATACTAACTGATATTCGAAAATTTCATTAATACATCCCAAATAACAACTCAGTTCTCTCTATAAACCTTATTTTCTGCGTACAATCTTTAGGTACTCTCTGAGTATGTTTTTTTCAGTACCAATGTGTATAACCAAAAACTACGGATATTTTGCTACTACTACTAATATTGTTAAACATTTTCATCCTTAAAGAAGGGTTTGAAGCCCTGGGATCCCGGTGGTTTTTTCAAATCCTGGATTTCTAATTTTTGTCTGAATTATATTTTGAATTTTTTTTCAAAGTATTGTGAATCTGGCATTACATTTAATGTATCTTATTTAATTTTTTTGCACTGTTTAATATCAGTTTTCTTACGTGTTGAACCTTGAAGAGTGCGAGGAGGGTGTGCATGTTAAACCAAGACATTTGATGTGTTTTCTCTCATTTTCTTCTGTAACTTTCTACCCGTCGCGAGTGGATTCAGAAAACATACATTTCTCCCACCCTCTAGATGTCCGGTGTCAGCTAACTTGCAAAGAGCAATTAGAATTTTTTGGAAGATAATCTAGTAGGGTTTTCAGTCCCGGAATTCCGAAACCCCGGAATCCCAGTTTTTCTTCCAATACGGTAATCCTGGGATTAAAATAACTAATTCTGGGATTTAATTTTTGTCTAAATTATATTTGAAAAAATTTCCTCATAAAATTTTTTAAGAATTTAAGTTTTTAAAAATTTATATTTTGCTTATGTGAGTAGGATTGAAATATGTGAGTAGGATTTTTTTTTTTTTTTGCAATTATAAGTGATATAGGTAATATATATATATATATGTATATGCACAGCTCTCATTTCTCATATGGGAGAAACGTCGCACAGATCTAAGTGGCTCACTGCAATGCTTACACAATATATAAGCAACATCTCAAGAATAGATTTTGCCACAGTTCCTTCTTTAATTAAATGCCGTTAATTAATAGCTGGCTTGTTTGGAAGATTTGAGACACTTCACAAATCCCATTGCATTACCAACATGTCATGCAACTAGATCATCAATTTCAAATAAGGTACTTGAAATTGATCCACATTCTGATTCAATAACTGGATCAATTTATATACAAAAACCATTTAATGTAGCAGAAGAACTAAATAAAGTTATCAAAGAGGTATATGCACCAATGCAGTCTACTAGATTTTAGACACTGTCATCAAAAATTCAAAAAGAAAGTCTCTTTTTTTTAAAAAAAAATGAGGGAAACGTGGTGACTACCTGAAAAAAAACATACTCCCATTTAATGACGATAATACATACTAATAAAACATCCGAACGTGCATTTTCTTCGGCAGGACAATTTGTAACAAAAATAAGAAGCTGTTTCAACGATAAAACGCTGGACGAGCTATGTTTTTATAAACCTATTTACAGAAACACAGGAAATGAAGAAATGTGTTTTTTTTTTAAATTTCATTATGTACTATTTTTATTTGTTTTTTATGATGAATTAATTTTTTTATTGGTTTCATTAAAATAATATTAAATCAATTTTTAATTATATTTTCAGTTTTAATATGTAATTTCAACTATGCTAATATGTAAGTATTTTTAATAAATAGTCCAATAATAATACCGGGATCCTGGGATTTGGATAATGTAATCCCGAAATCCTGGGATTGAAAATTTGACACGGGATTGCAAACCCTAGCTTTCTGAAGATCTTAAAAATTCATCAACAATCAGTTATGGATGCAAAATCTAGAAGAAAATTAGACGAGGCCATTTCAAAAGTATTTATTAAACACTAATTCATTTTTTTAATGTTTTCGTAAAATTATTCTTCTTTTATTTGATCATAGTGAGAAATTAATAAGAAGCTTTACAACATACCACATTAAGTTCATTTTTAAACGAGTTAAATTGACCCATGCATTCCAAGATCGATTGTTGATTCTTTGATAATCAGACCGTTAAATTATCCTCATGCATTTTGCGACTTTTTCACTTCCGTTAAGCAAAGAAAAGGGGAAGAATTTGTGATGACAGGTCAGCTTTTGACCGAGTCGTTACGGAAACATTAAACGGTATATTAACTACATCATGGCTCCCATATTTCGAGAATCCAAAAAAATAAATAACGATTATGTTGTCCATTTCAGCTTTAGGATTTTTTATTCCCTTTTCAGGTAACTTATCTGCACTTATATGTCTTAGGAAGCATTTGGTCGTGCCAATAATTCTTAATACTTATAAAAAGAAAAAAAAGTCTGCATTGAATTGTAAATATCACACTTATTCATTTTGACTTTCAAACACTCTCCTGTAATTCGAATTTTTTTTCCTGCACAGATATTTCATTTTATCACAGCGTTAAAAATTATGGAAATTTTAATATAAATTGCAGTTAACAGTAAACTAGTGCTCAATGTAGTTTTAAGGCCTTCGTATTTTTTTTTTCATAAATCGTTGTAAGTGGACTTCCAATAGCAAATATTTAGTTCCTTATTTATGTTCTTCTTTGCCGATATAAACCACATCGAGCCGCTTTGTTTTCGTAAAATAATATCCCCCCTTTTCCACGTGTTTCGAAATGGAATTTCTATACTTCCATCATTCATCGTAGATGAAGGGAATGCATACTGAGAAGAATAAATAGCGAAACATCTTTAGAATCACTGAAAATAATGTTGTGTTTATAAGCATCTAAAAGGTGTTTGTTTTATATTATTGTTAAACTACATTTATACATTTCAAACAGAAATTGTACTACACACTCTACAATTACACTATGAATTAGATTCACACTAGAGCTAGACTTATGACAGTTCTTATCAAACTTTCAATATTCAATCATAATTTTCCTCACGCATCTTTTCTGAGCACTACATCCATAAAATTATTCCGAAGGCTTTGGAATCCAATAAAAGGATCTTGATAGTGTTTGCATAGGATTTACATATTTCAGGGGGTTTGCTTACTTATTTCTTTTCTTCCCTTCCCCCAATACATCACATACGCGTGTCTACGTGGAAAACGGTGGCATTGGGAAGCGAATCACGTAATTTTTAATCTACAGTTAAGAAATTAGTGTTAATGTCTGCATATAGTTTTATATATGGCAAGCCCTTGGGATCCCTGGCAATTATTAAAGTTGTTCTTATCTTAATATTGTAAATTAATTATAAAATACATTATGTAGCATTGATACATTTATAAGTGCATTAAGGCCATAAAAGTGCGTTTTATTTTTCATTATGTCAAAATGTATTTTGTTTGCCTACTTTCAGTAAACTAATAATTTTTTAAAAATAATCTTTTGTTTTCGACTTTTCAATATGCTCGCGTCCCCCCCCATAGAGTTATTACACCCCCAGGAGGTGCACCCCACAGTTTCAGAAACGCTGCTGTATGAGGTAGAATTACTCCATGAACTATAGCTGTACTACTGTCTAAAGTTGTACTAAAAGCTAAAACTTTATTACGATCTATAGCTACACTAAGAGCAAGGTTACATTACAAATTAGAATTACACTACGAGCAAGAACTGTACTAAGAACTAAAATTACGAGACGATATTTTGTTACAGTGCGTACTAGGAACTAAAACTACACATTGAGGTAGAGTTACACTATAAACTGGAGTTATACTACGAGCAGGGATTACACCATGAGATACAATTACACTAACTCATAGTATCATAGTGTGCTACTCCAAGTAACTACAACTTTATATCGTATATAGTTCAACTCTTATTGAACTACGAGATAAAGTTGCACTTGAAGTTAGAATTAGATTGCAATCTACAAATATATATACTATGAATTAGATTTACAAAACAAGCTAGAATTGTAATAGAGGTGGAATTACAGTATGAACTAAAGAGTTACCACGATTTAAAATTGTGCTAAGATTTAAAATTGTATTATAATCGACAGGCGCTTTAAGAACTAGAACTATACTTTGAGCTGGAATTACACTACAAGGTAGAATTACGCTATGAGCTAGAACTGCACTAAGAGCTAAAATTTCAATAGAATTTTCAGTTACATTACAAACTAGATTTATTCTACGAGCTAAGAGCTAAAAACACAATGAGGTAGAGTTACTCTGTGAACTAGAACTGTTCTACGAACTGAAATAGCACGACGAGATAAAGTTACGCTATGAGCTAGAGTTGTACTATGCGCTAAAGTTGCACTTAAAGTTAGAATTTTAGAATTATACTACGATCTGTATTGGGTTGAAGCGAGTGAACTATTTTTTCTGGCGTAAGAATTTCTGTGTGATGCATCCACTCGTTTTCCCGCTTCCTCCAACACATTCCTTCTACGGGGACCACTCCTCGATTTATACATTGTGTGCTAATTTCGTTATAATTTTATCCATTTAATTGATTATCCTCGATAAATTGTGCTGTCCAGAAAGGCGTGAAAAACTTATTTTACAAAAAGAACAACAATCTGCAATTGTTCAATGAATTAGATCAATACTATGAGCTAGAATTATATTACAAAATAAAGTTACACAATGATCTTAAATTGTACTATTAGCTAAAATAACAATACGATCTACAGTTACACAATGAACTGGTTTTACTATGAGCTAGAATTTCATTACGTAGTAAAGTGGAACAATGAGCTAGAATTACATTACGTAGTAAAATGGAACAATGAGCTAGAATTACATTACGAGGTAAAATGGTATTATGAGCTAGAATTGTTCTACAAACTTAAGTTGTACTACTAACTAAAGTTACACTAACAGTTAAAATTATTGTACAAACTACAACCAAACATTTAAAAAGGAGTTACACTGTGAGCTAAAATTACATTGAGAACAAGAGTTACTCTACAATATAAATTCATCATCACGAACTAGAGTTAATATTTTGTACCTCATAATTCCGGTCTAATGATACCGTCGATGTGTAAAATAATTCTTTATCCATCAACTTTCCCCAAATTAGTTGACAAGAACTTCAAATCTCATGTAAGAATTCTTGTTCATGAGAAAAACTTTTCGCGTAAAATCAGGCTTCTAATTCGAGTTTTAAATCAAGAATTTTTTTCTTCTCTAACGTGCATGTTACTAGGTAAATATTTGTGAATAGTAATGAGAGAGAGATTATAAGACACCTTTTGAAGCATACTTATGTGCTTGTACACTATATAATGAAAGAAGTAGGGATTTAATTCAATAAATGGTATAAACCTAACAGAAATTTAGAAATATAGCATAACTGGTAAGTAGGATCGATAAATTTTCATACTTGTGTATTTTACCGAAAAGTTATACCAATGCACTAATATATCAATGCACTAATTTGAACCATCTCTTTATATATATATATATTATCTTTCTCTATAATTTCATATAAGTTTACAAAAATTCCGCTCTCAACGCAACTAGTTTCTACTTAACATAAGTATTTTTGTTATTTTAGTCTTAACATAATTATTTATATTAAAATTTGAATAATAAGAGGAATTTTTTTTTTAATTTTAGAAGTTTGTCTAAAAGAGTTAAAAACCAGCATTTCAATAAACTAATAATAAGACGTAGATATTTCTTAGCCATTTTCTTATACTGTCTTACTTTTTATCATTACTTTAACGGAAAAATTCCAGTACAGTAGTTAGTGAAGCTGAGTGCTGTGCTATAAGGCGACGTTCGAATACCGGAGAAGTCATGGATGTTTGTGAATGTATAGTGTGTTTGCGCGGTATATGAGAGTACTAAATAGCCGTCGAGCCGCAAGTCCTCTTGTAAGGTTGATGGAAGAAAAGAGGTAGGGGCCCTCTGACCAACGCCAGGGTCTCCCTCAAAATTGGGGTGGAACCGAACTAAATCATTCTGTCCCCTGTATGGTGCTCAAAACTACAGCTAACGACAGGCGTACAACTAGCCCCTTGCCACGATGAATTTTGAGTGCTTTGATCTGATGTTAAAGTCAATGAGGAGTGAGTGAGTAAATATTAACGTCCCACTGTTCAGCTACACGAGGGCTTTTAGGAACGGTCCGCGTAATTTTGAACCATGGTCAAGTGACGCGTACGACACCTGAGCTGGCACCCTCTCTCCTTGAACTCTCAACAGATTTTACGTGCATCGCTCCCCTACACGGCGGGTCTTCAGTGGTACTAAGATCGAACTCATGAAATGCTAGCCACGATCCGATGCCTAAACCACTTGGCTACCACTGCCACAAGTCAATGAGGAGGTATAAATCTTAACAAGAACGGAAACAATTAAACACCATTACTGCAACCATCAAATAATTTTAAATTTTACGATACTTATTTTGATTCCACATTTTATTTGCTAATATCTCGTATCTACTCACTTAGTCTCATAAGTCTATGCAATTTACTCAAAACTCTTAAAATATATACAAACCAGCTAATTAAACTAACAATTTATATTTTTCTAATGATATCTCAACTTTGCTTTCCAGTATGCCTTCTGCATTTTACTGGCTGAATCTTTTCTTAAATCAATTCTATTTGGATCTTTATGGAAGAAACCCTGATAAAATATTTCTGGCCTATCGATTGAAGGATAAAAAATGCCTTCCTGATGTATGAGGGTCATTACACTTGCGTGTAAGCGGATTTTGGCGGAATCTAAGCGGTCCGAAATCCCACATATCATTTTCCTTCTAAAGGTCGACTCATATTTTTCCCTACCAGAGATTTTTATCCGATCATCTCGTGGGGAAGAAAAGTTATTTTGACAACAAAAGTTGATTGAAAGATACATTTAGATAAGCAATAACTGCTCAGATATGCAATCTGTTGGTTAGTTTTGTCTGTCGCATTTAGGATAAATCTTTGATTATATAATAATCATTGCAAACACTTATTGGAAGTAAGTTAACATATTCTAAAGGCTGATATAGAAAATAATTTATAAATATAAATTGCTTTTCGATATGTGCTATAAGTGTTGCTGATTTTACTCAAATGCAAATTTTGAAAATTTACTTGATGACCATTTGTGATATGTAGAATGATTTATTTTATTAAAACTATTTTAGTAAACCATTTGTTATTTTTTGTAAAAAGGTATAGTTTCTTGATGAAAATTAATATATCTGTGTTAGTGCTTAAGTGCAGAAATGAGTTAATCTGTAGATTAGTTAGGTAATTTGCCCTTTAACTAGGGTGATTCATTAAAGTGTAAAATATCGTTTCATTCCTCAAATTATCTGAGTAATTTGCCAATTACTTAGATAATCTGCACACATTATCTACTACACACTCGCCAATCTGCATGGTATCTACTAGGCATTCGTTGAAATGAAAATGAGATGTTTGGTAGAGCAACAGCAATACCTCTGTACGCTTGTATTAAATGTTGTTTATTTATTTTTTATGTCTAAAAAATCAAGCTAATACAATCAAATAAACAACACATTAGTTGAAAGAATCAATCTTCAATCAATTGTGAAAAACTGTAATACAAAAAAATCAAATGCTTTAACGCATTATTACAATTAAGGAAATGATAATTTTCGAAACATATGATAAAATTGTGTTTACTTATGTGTGCAATCTAAAGGTTGTTGACACTTTGAATTCCATAGAAATTGGTTTCCACGACAAGCACATCTATTTGTGGTACATTTAGATTTGCAATAACATATTTTGAATCCCTTCCCGGTTACTATAAATCAAAATTTTGAATTTTAACGATACAGAAACCGTTTATGTGAGGACTACCTAATTAAAGGTAATCTGCACGTCAACAGCTTTCGAGATTCAATAGTAACGTATCCATATTTCTCAAGCATGAATAAAATGTTACTCATAAATTCTTCTGCTTTTTTACGAAATCTAATGATTTTTCAATATTTTATTCAAAATTTTTAATCCTAAAACCGAATAGTTTATTGTCTTTTTTTACTATATCCTATTTCTTTTATAAAAGCTCAAATACAAAATATGGATTAACAAAAATGTTTTATTTAGGAATGGTTACTTGAATTAAAAAAAAAACCTCTGATTATGATTAAACAAATATGTTTTTAAATAAAATTATTATGGATCACGTTATAAGAAAACTGTGTGACACTATGAAGAATATCTCTAAAATGGTTTCATTTTTTCTCATATCAATCAGATATTTTGCTTCTGAACTTATTAAAAAAATATTAGAAAAATAATTAAATTACACAATTTTTACTACGTATAGTCTTTCTTTTCTTCCTAGGAGTATTTTTCTCTTTTTTTCAAAATATTATAAATTTTTACAATATTATCTCTAAATAAAATAAAACAGTTATTCGCATTGAAAATGAACTCATCATATAATATTTTTGATGCCAAAAATGTGTATAATTTACTTCAGAAACACACAAAATATACAACAAAATTATTTTCAATATAAAAATGATCAATACATGAAGATATAATAATATTTTATTATTGCATTTATCCAATGCACTGGTTCCCAAACTTACTGTGCCTATGGACCCTTTTAATACTAAAGGTTTAGTCATGAACTTCCAAACGAAACAACACTAGTTCACTCTGCATAATAGAAAAATTACAAACTTAATTTTGATCTCCTGAAAATGGTAAACGAAAAAGAACATGATGTTGATAAACGTCATACATTTTGCCTAAAAATTAGTTGGGCAAGAAGAAGGTTTCATTGCATGTAATTTTACCGGAAAAAATTAAAGAATATGTTGTTGTAAAATAGAGAAATAGTCCAGGTTTACCATTACCACAAATGTTTGACGTGGCTTCCCTTACTTACTCTGCTAACGTCCCATCGATAAATAAGCTCTTGCCCCAAATTTGTCAGCATGTTTCCGTCGATGAGTATAGATTCTTGATTTTAGTTCAGAAATGGATATAGGAAATGGAGATGTGTACAATTGATTTCTTACAAAACCCCAGGAAGCCGTGGGTAGCCTAGTGGTTAGAACATATGACTCCAGACCGAAAGGGTTCGATGCCCGATGCCACCAAATACCCTCCGAGTGCATACAGAGTACGTGCTCGTTAAATCAGTGGATCCAAAAGTCTTGTGGGTGGTCGCAGCAGAAACCACGGGTGCAGGGGTAGAGAATACTTCTCTCCACTCCAGTTCCATGCCTAAATTGGGGAGGTGGTGCCGCCATCTATCGTTTAAGAACCGAGTCAAATCGTACTGTCGCCTGCATGGTGCTCAAAGCTAAAAGCTAACGACAGGCGTACACCTAGCCTCTTGCCAAGATGAATTTCGTGGGCCTCGACCTAACACCGTCAGACAGGTAGCATTAGAAACAACAACATCAGAAGCAACAAAAACTCATCACACACTGAAGTCCAATGGTGAAAGATCTGGTGGGCAATAAATAACACCTCCTTGTTCAATCCAAACTTGTATTTCAGCATTAAGTAAGATGTAATATCGTTATGGTAGTGACAAGGCGCACCATCTTGTTGAAAAAGTGTAGCCTCCTGGCAATTTATTATTGTATAAGTAAAATCTGTAGCGTTTCCAGCCACATAATTACCGTGACAGTATTTTAGGCGAAGAAAAATGAGTCAAGAACATGTTAGAAACTCAATGCACAAAGCACATTTACTTTGTGATTATCCATTTCATGTTCTAAGATGGCATGAGGATTTTCCGATTCCCAAATTTTTACATTAGGACACCTAATACCATCTATGAATGCTATGAAAAATTACTATGAATCTAACTTAAAGTGAGTTAATTTTATTTAATATTTCTGAAGCTCTTAACTTACGAAATCTCCCAATTACTTTGTAGACACCCTATATACTAAGAGCATTTTTGAATGAAACTTCAAAAAAGTATAACTGGTTAATAAATTTAAATACAAGATATCTATTGAATCCACAAATATACTTACGTAATGTTTTTTATATTCTTAACAATGCAAAGAGTAATACTGCTCTTTTGGTTTAAAACTAAGGAGAATTTGTTTTGCATTCGCTTCATGTCTCTTGATTGTCTTACACTTTCATATTTCTTAGACAAGTAATAGCAATTAACTGTGAGATTCCGTTCCTATTTTAACCTCATACATGACCACACCTGAGATCTGACTTCTGCCATGCCATTATTACCTTTACTTTATGTACCTATCTATAATATTTTACCTACAAATATTTTAACAAGCAGAAGTCCATGACTTATTTATTTTAACTTTCATAATAAAAATGTGTCAGAAATAATTTACTTTACCTTTCGAGAATTTCCTAGAGTTGTCGATCCTTCCCCAATTAAATTGTAATTTGTCATGATCCATATCATCAGTCTCACGAGGACCCCTATGGGTACGTTGGTACCAGTTTGGGATCCTGTGATCCAATATATTGTCAGCTCTTCCTAAGATGTATAGCTAGAACTAAATCATAGTCAGGTGTCCACTTAGATACCTGAACCTGCTGGGTGTTTCCACATTATACTGAGGAGTATTTATAGTAGATTAATAAAAAAGCTGAATTCCTGTCCCACCCTACCACCATCTCTCTTATCTATACGGTGGATATCTAAAGGAGCTTATGTTGTATAGGCAGATAAAGTTGCTCTACCTATGATGCACTTTAATTATATTACATGTATATATGCTGCACAAATAATAATGCAGAAATATATTTACATTTCTATCAAAAAAATGTCCCACATTTTGCATCATTACAGAACTAATTCCTTTTATATTATTACAGAAATGAAAACCTAAACAAGTCAATATGGCGTCTGAAGACATAATACCATTCCCTTCAACACCTCACCACAATTCGTCCATCTCATCCACAGAACTGCAATGGCCAACCGCCCTCGCTTTCAACGCCACCACCAACTCGGACATCAGCTTCGATCACACAGAGGTACATCACCGGTACATATCACGCGGAGGGCAGATTTTCATGACGGGAGTCTACATATTCGGGGCTGTGGCCAACATATTCTCCCTGCTGCTGCTGTCACAAGGAAAGCAGGCCAGGAACAGGAAACTGACTCTCATGATTCGCTGCTTGGCGGCCAATGACTTAATGGCACTGTGCAGCTCTTTCTTTCTCGTGTACATGAGGATTTATTTGGAGCCGAGCTTCGTGGCCAGTCGGTGGTTCTGTGGATTGAGGGTCCTCACTCGATTTTTTGGATTCAGCTCGGGAAGTGTGGCGTCTGTCATGGCGGTGGAAAGGTTCATTGCTCTAACGAGACCATTTTTTTACCAAAAGGTAAGATATTTTATATTTATGTGTTGAATTTTTTCGTACTTTATTCCGTAGATCTTTCAGGAAGTTAATTGCACTTGTTCCTCAAGAAATGGCAACACTTCGTAACAAGTTCCCCTCTAACTCAGACGACAGGAGAAGTCAATGATTCTATCGCTGGCATATCCGTTTTAGTAGCAAGAATTATTGTTGAGTAGTACGTAAGCAAAATAGTGCCTCAGCTGTAAATTTACTCCAACATTGAAATGCATGGAATGGTACGATATTTTTTTAAGCAAAAAGTTCTTTTGTAAGGAAATTGATAATGAAATAATCAGTAGTGCATGGGTCACGTGCAATATCGTGTCCATCCACAATGAAATGGTTCCAACAGCTTAAAGATGGCTGCACACACTTGACCAATTCGGAAAAAAAGGAAGACCAACAGCTTCGAACACAACACACCTCGTGCACTCCCGATATTCAATTCCTTGACATCATTTCGTCAACGATGACCTGGTAAAGAAAATTATTATAAGCTGACTCGAAGACAAAGGAGTGAATTTCCATAATTAGGACATCAAATAGTGAATGCTGCGTTCTGACAAACGTTTAAAGAGAGTTTGTGATTGTATGTAGATATAGAGCTTAGTTTATGCGTTTTACGTTATAATTCATTCCTTGTCTCAATTAAGTGCTATTGTCCTCCTACAGTTTTCTTGTGGTACCTATTTTCTGAGCATCTTTGATATAGTAGAAAAAAATTATAAAATGCCTTGCTTACTTGTTTCGAAGATGGGAGGGTACTAGCAAATAAGCATTAATTTTCTGCAAAATATTTGCTTTAAAATTTCTAAAATCTAGAAAGAAATGTGTCATAGAATTATTGTGTGTGTTTTAAAAACAACGATGATTTTTTTCATGTTATCGAAGAGATTATAAAAATTATATGTGGCAGCGCTTATAAATTCTATGTCATGACATACTCGGACGACTTTTATGGGGGAGAGAAAGGTTTATATATATTTTTAAAAATGCGTCGACGAAAACGCCAAGCTATAATCATTACACTAAAAATCTGTTAGACTAGGAGGAGGGAAGGGAGTGAACCCCCATCCCGCCTTTCTTTATGTTCTCCACCTTTGTACATGTATATTATTTTTTATTAAAGTCCTTGCTCTAAAAAGTTCTTTATTAGTGAAATATTGATCTATTGACCCATTGGTTATAAATATATATGAATGATCTGCTGTAAAATGTAATTTATCTTAAAATGTGACCAATCTTTATAAATGTATTCGTTTTAGTTTGTTTGTTTGTCTGTCTGTCTGTATTCGTTTTTGTTTGTTTGTTTGTTTATTTATTTGTCTGTCTGTCTTTCTGTCCTGTCTGTCCTGTCTGTCTGTCTGTCTGTCTGTCCTGTCCTGTCTGTCCTGTCTGTCTGTCTGTCTTATTGTGGCTGGATTCCGGCTTATACGGAGCCACAGCTGAAAGGTCAAAAAATACTACTTTATACGTCAATGTTTTCATAAAATCTTCACTATAAAGTAATTTATATCAACATACTTTAGTCACCAACAACTACAGAATTTTTCACTATTCAATTAATTATAAGGGAAAAGTCGTTTTTACATTCTGTTTCTTCTTGAAAACTGAATTTTCGTCAAAGATATTCTACGAAATCACTACTTTTAAAATTAGCTTGCTAATAATTAAGATCAGTAACATTAGAGTTAATAATTTCTATATTCGCGAAGAATTAATTCAATGTGACATAGAAAATAGATACAGGCCAAAGAATAATTTTCAAAATTCAATCAGTTGCTCTTAAAAATACTTCGAAAGTACTTTTTCCTAACTTCTGCACCGTAAGAAAATCTTGTCCCTGGTAAATTTGTCCTTATTTTCTTTTTATAAAATTGAAAGTTAAGTACCTGATCAATTAACTTATATTTTAGGTCGCAATAGTAACTACTGAACACATCCTTAGCATATTTATTTGGTCTCTTGAATTTTTTCTATTGAATTCTTTATTTATTGATCTTTTGATATCATTGGTAAGAAATATTCTTCATTCTTTTCCACAGCTGTTTGAAATTGATCTTCGTAAATATCTTATTGCAAAGAGCAAATACTGAAAATATTCAAATTTTTGATCCAGAATTGTATTAGTTGCCATTCAAGAATATAAAATTCTGCAATATTTTGGGTTACATCCGAATGCTTTAAATATACATTCCTACTGAATATTTTCTGGTTGACAACTCAAATATTTATTTAAAAAAGCCGTTTAAACTCTGGTCGCGGTGTCTCAATCGGCATCCTATTCATCACTCAAAAGAGAGGACTGAGGTGTAAGACATATTTAACATGCATCAGCTTTGGCTGCTTCACAATTTTCCTTTGAAAATGAGATCCTATACCGACAACAAACAGATACCGTTTACGAGTCTATTTTTCTATCAGCCGGACTTGCCTCGTCCCCAACCATTTTGTAAAATCAGATGTGGGTAAATATATAATAATTTCCAAGTAATTTGAATTTTTTATAGGACAAGTAAAATAACTGTTAGCAATAAATGTTTCCAGTTCTGACGCGTTCTTAATTTTTTTTAAGAAACTCTAAATTACTTGTTCGGTTGGATTTGACTAATGTTTTATAAATATAATCATTTGACATAAGAACATTAAATTCTTGTAAAATAAGATTTGTTTAAAACTCGCGTTTCTATTAAATTACATCACTAATTTTATTTTAAATTTAAAGTAACTTGAAAATGCATAGCAGATTTTTGAAAATGATTCAAGTGTGTGAATAATCCTATTATTATTTGTTTTAAAAGATTCCTCTTGTGTATTACGTAGATAATAAATCACCTTTCAAGACAGAAACCTAGAGCAATCAACGTTACTGACAAGATTATAAAGGATGTATTTAATAGTTCTGCCAAAAAATGTTTTATATCTGTTATAAACATAAAAGCTCTTATATCAACATAACTGTAGAGCAGTGCTTCTCCAAAGTTACAATATTTGCGACCCAATATTTAATCATCATTTTCATCGCCCCCCCTTCATACAATACAATGTATTGAATTCAATAATACAATACATTGGCGTTAAAGCTACAATACGACTTTAAGTGCCACCGACGTATATAAACGTCTCACTAAACCAAAGTGTCAATTTCCCCGGACGTATATAAACGTCTCGCTAAACCAAAGTGTCAATTTCCCCGGACGTATATAAACGTCTCTCAAAACCAAAGTGTCAATTTCCCCGGACGTATCTAAACGTCTCGCTAAACCAAAGTGTCAATTTCCCGGACGTATATAAACGTCTCAGCAAACCAAAGTGTCAATTTCCCCGGACGTATATAAACGTCTATCAAAACCAAAGTGTCAATTTCCCCGGACGTATATAAACGTCTCGCTAAACCAAAGTGTCAATTTCCCCGGACGTATATATACGCCTTTTTAAAGAACGATCTTTTCTGTGCACTGCTATCCATAAAATTATTCCAAAGGGATTAATTATAAACAGTACTAATTATCAAGATAAGTGTTATTTTTTGTATATAACTTTATACGCATATAACAATCCCATGGGGTCACTGGTAATTATTAAACCTGTTCTTAATTGTTATCTTACTTATAAAAAACTTTGTGTAATACTGATATATTTATAAGTGTATTACATCACTGTAAATGTGTATTTTATTTTTATTATGTCAAAATTTATTTTTTTGTTTACTTTCAGTGTTTTGATAATTTTTTAAATCATTTTTTGCTTACGGTTTATCAATATGCTCGCGCTCCCCTCGCAGAGTTGTCACGCCCCCTTAGTGGGGCGCGCCCCACAGTTTGAGAAACGCTGCTGTAGAGTGAAATTACCTGTTTTTTCCTAGAAACTTTGAATAATATCAAATGCACAGCAGACGAAATATTTAATATTATATTTTTGATAATACCTATCTACCAATAGGTAATTGGACACCTGTGATAAAAGAGAAACAAAGTTTATTCATATTCAGTTGTTGGTAGAGCCTCCACCTGAGGCAATTTACAGTCTCTTAACCCTCCGGGGTATACTTTCCACGAGTGTTTGGTTGTTGAACAAATGTATTTTCTTCCACTCGGCTTGAAAGACATGCAAATATTTTCATCGATTGTGTATCGATGCTGCATCCCATAATTCAGTGATCTAAATCACACCAGAGACTTTCTATAGGATTCAACTCTGGACTCTGTGTAGTCCAGTATAGTTGGTTCACCCTGCTGTCATCATACCAATCCATGGTGGACCTCACAACATGACAAGTGGCATTGTCATCCTGGAAGTAACAATGATCCAACCCGTAAAATTGACACAACGTAGGACACCCATTGCTGTCTAGAATAGGGGAGTAGGAGTCGGTGTTGAGCTTACTATGAATTGGGATCAAAGGTCTTAGTTCATACCACGAGAAACATCCCCAAACCTTTACTAAACTTCACTGTAGACACAATGCATTCTGGTAAAAGACGTTCTCCAGGCTTAAGCCAAACCCAGACTCCCATCCAATTGGTAGAGATTAACGTTGATTCATCACTCCAGAGTACCTTTTTACACTCATCTGAGGTCCAATTTGAAGTGACTTACACCATTACAACCGAGCAGTACGGTGAATTTCGTAATCAAAGGCTTATGGGCTGAAGCCCCAACTATTGAATCCAAACAAATTTGCTTCCTTGTGGATGGTATTTATTGAAACAAGAGCCCTGAACGCTTGTTGGAACTCCTGGAGTATGAGGAACATCCGTTTGGTGCGGAGTTTCCGAATTTCTATGGACAGTACTTGTCGGTCTCTATCTCTTGGTTTCGTAGGTCTGCCCGATCAAAGTACATTTCGACAATCACCATTTATCTTCCACTTTTTAATTACAAAAGCCACTGTCGTTTTTAGAATGTTAAACTTACTAGATATATCCCTTAAGGATCAGTCATTTCAATGTTATCCGACAACTATGCCGCCCTTCTCGAAGTCAAACAGCTCTGAATTTCGTGGCAACTTGAATGCGATTAATTTCAATGATGTTTCCTACACGATGTTTTAGTATAGAAGGTGTAACGTAGATTAGAACCTCAGATATGTTCATTTGCATGGATGTCCAAATACTTATTGGTAGATAGTGTATAGAGAAAGGGATTAAAAAAGAATAAAATTTTAAGAAAACATTACGACAGAAAATAAAATATTTGTTATTTCTGAATTGTAAATTCATTGTTTTATTAATTATTGTCTTTATAAAGAAATATTTATAAGAAAAGCCTGTTTAAAAAAGTAATAATATTCTTGTTGTAATATTGGAACAACAAATGAAAATGATAAAGTTTAGAATTCTAAGAGTTACATTCTAACATCATTTAATACTCAGATTTTTCTTTTAAAAGTTAATAAACAAGTGAAAAATAATATTTAAAAAAGAAAACCCAAAAATAATTTAAACAGAAAATATTTACATTTTACAGCTTACTTTACAAAATTGTTAATAACTTTTTACGATCAATTTTATAGAATAACATTTACATTTTCATAATTTTTTTAACTTCTTAAGTATTAAACAGTTTTTTTCGCAATACTTTAGATTTTATGTTTAAAAAAAACTCAAATTAACACTTTCAGTAAAAAATTATTCAAAGTAAACACATATCTAAATCGTTTTGTTACGGTTAATGTGTTTTGATGTAAGAGAAAAAATTATATTTATGATCCAAGAAAACTTTTAATAATAAGTATCAAAATTATCAAGTTGACACTATTTATCGAATCAAACACAATTTTTTTCAATTAAATACAACTTACTCTTTTCATTGAAAAACTTAATTGAAAAAAAAATACGTTTTAAATTCCGTGAGTCAAATAAAGTCATCCATAACTTATCAGTTTAGAAGGCCAAAATAGTTAAAACTAGTTAAATAAAAATATTTTTATTTTAATATGTTTCTGTGAAAATAAAAAAAATATATCAATAATTACAAACAAATCCCTAGAGTTTAGAAACTAATTATTTTTAGATTTCTTTTACAAATGATATTCTTTATAACTTTTTTTCCCTTTTTAATTGCGGATGGGTTTATTTTTTTCTTTTTATATGCTATTTACTTAAAAGCAAAATTAATGATTTTGTCATGTAAAAAAAGAATGTAATTAGTTATTTGTTCAAATGACATTTCCCCTGTTGAAGTTATTTATAACTTTTATTCCACGTTGTTTTCTTATTTCCAAAGGGTTTCAACTGAGAAGATTAAATAAAAATTAAGAATCAACTCAAGAAAGACAGTTTGTTTATCAGAATAATACTTTTATTATGTAATACCATTTTAAACTATGATGATATAAATAAGGCATTATTTGTACTCAAGGTACTGAAAAATTATTTGTATAATTTTAGAAACATATTGTTGCGTAGATAGAGTCCCATAGACTATATGCTAAGACATTTCTAAAGAAAAAAAACTGTTCTTCAATAGCAATTCAATTTATTGAAGCGAAAACAGTACTTAACCCTTTATAAACTTCATTAAGATTTGCAGCAATTTTCTTCGGGCAATATTTTTTTTTTGAACTACTGCATTGAAAATTAAGGAATATACATGAATAAAATACTCGACTTTGGGAAATTTAATCCGTTAGAGCTAATTCATTAAATCGGTACTTTAATGTACCGTAAGTACACGGAAGGCTAAGATATTATCGTAATACAACATGACTGTGTGACTTTTTTAACGCAGTTTTAACTATTAAAACTTCTAAATAACCAGAGAACACTAATATTTTTCAGCACAAAAAAAAATTTATTTTTTGAAAACTACAAAGCTCAAAATTTAATAATTTTTTTACACAAAAAAGCAGGTTTTATACATAAACTTAATTTGACGATATTCAAATGAACAGTTTTTCGCTTCATTAATACACAAAATCATTACACGTTATGCATTTTAAGAGTGAGATTTCGATTGAATGTTTTTTAAAACACTGCGTCATGGAGTAGGAAATACTGTATTTTTTTTAACAAGAATTACTGCACACTGTGTTTTGTTCAGTCTATTGATCATCTTCTTCAGAATCTGTACGAAAATTTCAGCAGATAATTTGCTGTAATTTCTTCGACTGTGGGAAACATCTTTTAGTGCATCACTGCTTTCAGTTGGTAAGTTCTGTAATAAATCCAAAGCCTCTTGAAGACTGTGCTCCTTTTCACAAGACATTCTAAGAAGAGGGAAAAAATTATACCACCTTGAAAACCTCCTATTATCGTTAAATCTCAGCTGCACAGAAAGAAATTAAAACGTTAATTTTTGAATAAAGAAGAGATATTTCACTTAACTGTGTGGCAAAAGAAAAAGCAAGCTCTGATTCAAATTTCAAAATACTTTCAAAACGTTAAAAAAAACAATAAAAAATCTAAATAAATAAGTTAAATTTAAAAAAAAGTCAAAAAACATAACTCTATTAAACTTTAGTAATGACGCTACAACACAACAAAAAACAATAATTAACTACTTGGACGAAAAATAAACACGAAGTGCTGTCTCTAACATTCAGTGTACTGGCGGCACTTATGAATACCAAAAAAATAATCAACTATAAAATAAATTACATACACTTTTCACTTAAAATAAATAGTAAAATTACTTTCTTATGTTTTAACTAACATATAAAGAATAAGACACTTATCTTTTGACTTTAACTACTTTTGTGGAACGAAAATGACAATTTTGGCAATCCGATGAAAATGGCACCTGAAAATGCAACTTCAGGTTTAAAACTATTCACCTCTCCCGCTTAAATACTCATCACAGAAACCGCGCTGTTATATATCCTTATATATTAAAAGAGTGTTCCTACAATGTAATGTTGTAAATTATGGACCGGGTGGTCTGAGTGGGTGGAGCGTGGTTAACACCCCGCTCAGACCCCACGTGGTATATCTTGTCAGAAACCATATGTAACGGATTCTGTCTCAGTGAAATCTTGATCTTGGCTTCTGCATAACTAGAGGTCCTGATGTTTATGCGTAATTCTTGGCTTCGGCGTACCAGGTGCCGTTGTTTACTAGGATTTTTATCTTGAATATTAGAATTCTCCTTAGTTTCAGTCTGATTAATGTAATGATTTAATTTGTTAAAGATTGTTAAGTTTATTGTTGAAAGTTATTGTTACCAATAAGTACAGGAAAAGACAATATTCTAAGACTCCAGAATATTATTACTATTATTTTATAACACCACACACACACGCAGCAGTATTTATTTTATGTACTGTCAGAATATTCGTAAAAATTATTATTCTAGGTAATTTTAAATTGGGTGGTACTTATAAGTACCGTCGGTAGATAAAGGGTTAAAATATGGTGTTGTTGTTTCTAATGCCACCTGTCTGACGGAGTCAGATCGAGGCCCACGAAATTCATCAAGGGGCTAGGTGTACGCCTGTCGTTAGCGCTTTAGCTTTTAACACCGTGTAGGTGACAGTACGATTGTAGGGTTAAAATACGAGATAAACAGCCATATAACTCATACTAAAAGCTCCAGAAGGTTATCACACCTTCTACAGCGCTCAGACACGACTAATATTGTCCAGAAAAAATAAAGGTATACAATGGTAAAAGTTTTTCTCAAGCAACCACTCGAATTTAGACTACAAACTGAAGGAACATTTCAACAGCTGAAATAGAAACTAACACAATTTCAGAATGCAACCTCTAGTTATACTGCTTTAGCGTACGATCCACTTACGTCATAGGTCATGACGTCATTGATTTCTCCAGAGATTTAAAGAAACCTCCATATGGTCACCAAAATGATTTCAATTTGGCTGTATCTCGAATATTTCGCCAAGTTTCCATTGAAACACCATTATAATGTTAGGGACAGCGTAGCTAGCAAATCTTACAATTTTTGATCATAAATAAATGTTATAAAAGTAATATTAACTTATTAAGCATGCAGATTTAAATTGTTTACACTATCTTAAGATAAAACTTAGCACTATTAACCATCCGCTTTAAAAAGTTCCATCCATAGGCACGCGGCATCTTTCACAGATGCATCACCTTATACTTACATTTGGAAATGATTTAATCATTTTATTGGTGAGATATAACATTGAAATATATTTGGTATAAAATAATATTTAAAATAAAATCAAAAATCGAGGTGTTTAAGCGAAAAAACATAAAAAAAATAATGGTTAGTTACCACTGTTTCACCGCTGTTTACATTTTAAGATGCCTTGCTGTAGTCTTCACAAATCACCTTACAATGTTTAAGGGACATGGAATTTTTGTATAATTCGTAACAGAACTTTAATAAACTTTTCTTGAAGTCCTGACAAGAGAGAACAGTGCCATCTTTTCCGATTTTTTGGTGATGTTTCTCTTGGTTTTTGTCTTGATTGGAGCGTTGTATGTCAGATATTTCTTCATTCCTGAGAGTCAAAATGAACGAGGCATATGGATGTTACACTCAGATCGTCTTCACAGCTCTTTCAAAAGTTCATGACCTAGTCTTCCTAGATATTGTACGAGAATGTGACTGATTTTCATTCTCATATAGATATTTTGGGAGTTTATTCCAGCTATATTGAGGTATAAGTAAAATACAGTCACTAGCTAGGCGCGCGGCATCTCTCAGTTGTATTTCAACTCCCAGGGAAAAAACTCTCAAATAGAAGTCACAGAATACTTGTTTTGAATTATTTTCGTATAAAACAGATACCTGCGCTATTTTTACAAGGAAAAAAATCAAAATTAACGAAATAGTGCAATGTCATAAAAACTGACGTTGTTGGGCGAGCTGCATCTATCAGATTCAACGGCCTCTGCCATCCAAAATAGGAAGAAATTGCCCTCGTCCTTGACATTTAATGCTAGGATGAGTGACAATAGGCAGGTAGAAGAAAGATGGAAACCCACCTTGTGGACACAACACCGAAACTATGTTTATTATGCATCTCAGACATTCGCGCGCCTAACGAATGGTTAGCCCCAAATTCTCAACAATACATTAGAAACTTATTGAAGACATTTGTTTATAAATTATATTACTATAAATACATTTGTTTTTTCTATCTACTAAAATACATATTTTAACCTTCTTTAAAACAAATGATACACCTTAATTGTAATTTGGCTAAAAAAAATTAGTAATACTTGAAAAATAAAGGAAACTGTTGGCATGTGTTATTTCTATTAAGAGATTGGATGACGGAAGAATGCCTTTACAAAAGCAATGTTAGCTATCATATTCATTCAATTATCAATTAAGAAGCCACATAAAAAATTATCAGAAGAGTATGATTAAATATTTCATTTGCTAGAATGATAAAGAATCAAAAGTTTTAAGAAACCTTTGTTGGGATTTTTAGACTTAATTTTTTAAACTGTGAATTTTTAATTAATTATTGATACAGATGATACTAGTGCGTAAGTTAAACACATTATAACATTACAACACATGTGATTTTATGATAAAGAAAAACCATGATCCAGCACAGTGCTTGTTGACCTTTTAGTTGTGGTGGGCCAAACCAATCTATCAATATGTTTCAACGTGCCATACTGTAGGACATTTTCGAAACAATTCGATTCCGAGATAATGCATGCAAAGTTAGAGAAAAGAGATCCACAATATAGATTTACATTTTTATTTTACAATAATTTTCCATCATTTAAAGATATTTCTTAACATAAAAATAAACAGCATAAATTATAACTATTTTTCTAACAAATGTTTTTAAAAATTTAAATTGTACATATATTATGTATTTTTAAGCATATATTTTTTAAAACAAGAAATATACAAACATAAAATGTAAGTATTTCCTTTCATTATAGTTGAATAAAAATTTTAATGAGAACCTAGAGCTCGCATCGTTCTATTTACATATCGCCGAATCAGGGGTATAATTTGTGACTTTCAATTTCACACGATTCTGAGCATTCAGTTGTTAAACAATTTTTCTGTGGATTTAAAATATTTTTATATGAGTAAAGATTTTTTTTTACTCAGATATGCAGAACCAAAAGCGGAAAGCAGAGTACATGCAGTTTTCTCTCCTCAAACAATTAAATCTCTCCATCAATGACATTCAATAGTTTATAAAATAGCAATAATTTTTTTCTTTGGAGTTATATCTTTCAGATAACTCGAAAATATTACTCCGCGATAGGGGCCGTGGGTATCCTAGTGGTTAGAGCACCGGGCCCCAGACCGGAGGGCCTGGGTTCGATGCCCGATGCCACTAAATACCACCGAGTATAGACGGAGTACGTGCTCGTTAAATCAGTGGGTCCGAAAGTCTTGTGGGCGGTCGCAACAGAAACTACGAGTGCAGAGGGCTGGAGAATATTTCCCTCCCCTTCAGTTCCATGCCAAAATTATGGAGGTGGAGATAGGTGGTGTCGCCATCTATCGTTAAGAAGTCCAATCTGTCTCACAGGCAATGGCAACTTTCATTCCTTCCCTGCGGGAAGGACACGACAACAACTCCACGATAACTTAAAATATTAAGACAACTTCTATCCAACTGCAGGTGTCTATAGTTTTGAAGATGCTTCTCAAAAACAGTCCATTAGAAATTGGTCACCTTCCATCCACTTAAAAATTTATAAATTTGTAGAGTAGTGCAGAGTGCCACAGAGAATTGTATCTCGTGCCACATGTAGCACGCGTGCCATAGGTTTCTTTCTTTCCAAATAAAAAGAAAGAAATAACTTATACAAGTATACAGAGCTCATGTCAACCGATCCTTTGGGTACAATGAACCCAAATGATCGAATAACAAATGATTGATGATTCACTAATGGTCGTCATCATAATCAAAATGGGGAATGCACAGCTTAAAGAGATTATCAATATCGATATATCGGACTGTTATTAATTAGTGGTGTCTTATGTTCAATGTATGAAAATATGTCTGAGTATTGAAGTCGTCAGTTCTGGGGAATCTGTGTAACTTGTATGATATATAAAAATATAAATCATACATTTAAAATCTCTAAAATATTTTCTTTAAAGAATAAAATATTTAAAAAAAATATATTTACTTCAGTGAAAATTTATTATTTTGAAAGAAAGTTGATTACATAAAATTAATAAGATAAACAGTTTACTGGATTAAACATAAAAGTCATGAGGAAATGTGCCTCTTTTCTACAAATATTTTCTAATCTGTGACATATACAGTTATTATTGAATTAAAAAAGAAGTTTTATATTTATAGTGAATGGCAATGTGAATTATGTGATTTTTCGAAAACGTTTAAATGAATAATACTTTGACATTTACTATATTTTCAATTAGAATATACATATACAATTGTTTTAAAAATATTACAATATTAAAAAAATTATATATAGGCAATTTTTTGACAAAAAAATGAAGAAAAAATGACATATTATCATAACATTTTTCCTTTACGGAATTTTTTTACCATGTTTTTACTAAGCCGCTTTCTTGTCTGTCCGAGTGGAATTTTGGAATTGATTTTAACTAACTTTCCGATGAGCTAGAGACTTGAAATTTAAACCATTGCTCAGAAGGGGATGACAATGCATAGAAATGTGAAAAAAGAAGTTATAGTCTCGAACCCGGGCCCTCGAAGAGGTGGACCCCGATTTCAACAACTCCGAAACTTACACGAATTTACACAAACAAACACCACCTGTGGATAGCACGGGTCACGTTGCGTCCACCTACACAATTTCGTGGCTCTGGGGTCAAAGAGGGGCTCTCAGGTTACCATGTTTTTTTTATTAACACTTTCTTGTATGTCTGTCCGAGTGGAATTTTTAATTCATTTTAAACTAACTTTCCGATGAGCTAGAGACTTGAAATTCATACCATAGCTGAGATGTGGATGACAAAGCATGAAAATGTAAGGAAAAAAAAGAAATTCTATTCTCGAACCCGGGCCCCCGAAGAGACTTGTATGTCTGTCCGAGTGGAATTTTATAATTGATTTTAAACTAACTTCCCGATGAGCTGGAGACTATGCATGAAAATGGTTATAAAAACATGGTACACAATTTTTTTTATTAAGACAATTATTTATAATAACGATATTGTGTCTATATACATAGCTAAGACTATTTTTCACATAGTCTGTGTGTGTGTGAACTAGGATTTTTAAAATATATAAATTGAAGTGGATTTATTTTGATATTTTAATATATCGGAGTGGAGAAATTTTACTAAAAAACACCGAATACTATTTAAATTGAAAGGAACTCTAAAAATACTGTGAGTTTTCTCTAGATGCTAGAATAGAATCTGAAGAAAAATCTTATCGATATATAAAAATATTATTATTATGGGAGATATTTTTTCATAAAAGAGAATGTTTCCAAAATATGGCATCCGTTTTTCAATATTTATATTTTCACGCCCTTAACTAATCCTCTAAAGAAAAATATTTCTTAAATGTCGCATGATTATAAAGCCTCGTGAAAAAACTGCAATTTATGTTAATGAGAGAGCGTTCACATTTAAATTCTAGCAAATAAAGAGATAGAATCGATGGTCGTTAGACTGCTACGGAATTGAGATTATTAGAATCGAAGTCTCGGAATTTCAGGAGGAGGATTCTACATCTTACTGAACGAGTTGTCTTTTTCGGCCAGGGCGAGTACCATTACAACGGATAGTAGTTAGAGATAAATGATCCAATTATTTGTAACAGATATTTGGATTAAGAAAACGTTGACCACTCTTTGGCCCAATTAACATTCAGATAGTGAATTGAAAGATAAATAAAAGTGTTGATTTTATTATAATGTCTGTTTATTCGGGGCTTCTAGATTCACCAGCGACCTATAGAAGACGACATATTCTACGAGGGATGATCAGAAAAAATGGTTACAAGTCGCAGCATTTCAAAACTACATAGCGTGGAGAAACTTTCCCCCAAATTGGAGACAGATGGCTCTTCTTATCATACAGCTAGGTAGTGAAAGTACCCAAGTAGGTAGTGAAAGGGGTAGGTAGTGAAAGTACCCAGATTGTTCAGGACGATTGAAACGGCAAGACTCTTAGGAAACTGGTCTCGTTTAGAAGTGTAAGCTGTGATTCAATTTTTATGGGCAACGAATGTGTCCGCAACTGTAATGAGCAGACAACATGTAACGAAATTGTGTCACTTTTTCAATCAAGCGGGCAGGATGTCGAAAACGCACTATGACAGGAGCTGCCAGCCAAGTTCTTCAACGACAGAATGAACACGGCTCGAATTGAAGAAATGATTCAAGATAACCATGGGCAACTCTGAGTGAAATCTCGTCAGAGTTGGGACTGAGCTATGGTAGCGTGCAACATATCGTTTCTGATGTGCTGCGATATTCCAAGACAGTTCTGTGAAAACATCTGTCGAGACCTGGGTCAATGAACTAGGACCTGATCTCTCCCAAGACGGATTAAGCAAGTTAGCCCTACTTTATGTCGAAATGAGATAGGCACGTATGCCACTTAATTCCGTTTTGTATTTTCTGTCTATTGTTGATAAATATTTCTGTATTCGACGTAACCTTTTTTTTTTATCAACCCTCGTAAAGCCAACTTTTTTTGCATATTCTTATTCAAGTGACACTAAATATCAAAAAAAAAGTTTTCATTAGTACGCTTTGCAAAATCACAGTTCCGAACGTAGTTAGATACCTTTATTTTTGATGCGATATAGCTATTAATATAGAACTTTCTATATTTAATCAATTTTTTTCTAAAATTTTGCTATATTTATGCTTTTTTGAGAAATACATAAAAACCACACAGGTTATAAATACACACACACATTCACATAGATAATTACATATTACTATTTACAGGAAGGTGGGTTATTTGATCTCCTATTATGTCATTCAGTTTAACAACTGTATTAAGACTTTGGCAAATTTCATTTAATAGTTTTCGATAAAAAACGATACACAGAAGTAATGTATACACAAGAGAAATGTAACACTTATTAATAATGGAACAGATCCTAAGGCTCATTACTGATCAGAATATAAAACAATTCTTTTAAGGTGAAAAAAGGCAATTCTTGAAATTTTATGTCTTGAATTCTCTAGCATGTCATTGAACTTCCTTTTGTGTGTAAGGATATTTAGTGCTTTCTATCCTTTAACATTAAACATTAGGGATGATTGAAAAGCCAAATTAAATTTATCACAGATGTACATTTAAACCTGTTTTTCTCTGAAGGATAGGAATTGCATAAAAGTAAACGTATAAAAATATCTTGAAATTTCGTAAGTTCTTAAAAAATATATTGTTTCTAACACATTAAAGTTTTTTAAATGCGGTAAACAGGAATGGCATAAAAATGTCTCACGTCGAAAATGTGTAGATAAAATTCTCACTACATAGCTAGAAAGGGATTTTCGAAGTAAGAAAAGTTCATTTTATTCTCAGAAACATTTTCGAATGTTTTATTTACTTACATCAAATATTAAATGTATGGAAATTCTAAAAAATGTGTGAATGAAATCTATTTTTGGTACTCAGGAATTCGTAGTTTCTCGTGGAGAAAAGGTTTAGGAACACTTCCATCATTTGAAGATGCTACTTCACTCAAAATTGACATTTTTTTGTGATACAATAGTCGGGGATCAGTTTTCGAGATGACGATTTACTGGTAAGCCGCTGGTATATGTCGCGGTTGCCAGTCATACAAGGATTTTTAAAGTTCTTTCAGAATTGGTACCGATTAAAAAATGGTTTTTAGATTTGTTCTAAAAATGTAGCTATGCATTTCTAAAAAAAAGTCGTACAATATATCTCATCTTTATTCGTAATATGTGGTTAATGGACTTTTTTAATTAGCACCCTTTTATAAGCTTCACTTGTATGTAACGGAATCTTTGAACTCTACAATAGAACGTCGTTTATCCGAACGTTTATTATCCGGAGCGTCAAATATCCGAACCAAAGTCCGGATACGTTTTCGAACAGTGCAATGCTCAACTTTTGTTTCCCGTAAGACCAAAAGTGACGAGAAAACACAAGGTGAGGGATATTTGGGGAATTTCAGCTGTGTGATTAGGCAAACATCTGCGCGGAATGCGCTTTGTTTCCAAGTGAGGGGTTATACGTGCTCTTTTGTTGAGTTTTGTTGATGTAGAAACCTGATGGCATGCGATGCAGAAGACTGTGGATTCCAAATGCTAAACAATGACGAGATTGTGACTTCCGTGCAAGAAGAATCCGACCCTATCGAGGATGAAACGGATGAAGTCGAGGACAACAACAACGAAAGTGGCAAGGGTCCATCAAATCCTGACGCGTTTCTGCGTTAGAGTGGTACGAACACCAATCAGAGTGCTGTCCTACTCAACTATTGCTACTGAAGAGAATCAGAGACCTTGCAGGAGGAAAACGAAGGTGTATAATGGTACAGCGAAATATAAGTGATTATTTTCTCCAACCAAGGTAAAATTGCGACATTTTGTACCTATTTTGTTTTTTCTTCAAGCACGTTTCCGGCATGTGATGATTTTCAATATTTGTCCAGTATCATATACTGCATGGATCGCATTCGGTTTTCGGTTATCCGAACAATCGCATATTCGAACGGTGTCTGGTCCCAATTGATTCGGATAAACAACGTTCTACTGTATATTTACCCACTTTAAAGGGTCATATCAATTAGAAATTTTGCTTACTTGTCCAGGAGCGATGACAATACAATAACTCAATAATTTTGTTCTATTGTCCTTATCAGGATCCTCAGGATTAACCATTTCCTATTTTTAGATCCCATACTGCATCTGGTGACTGATTTCAGATCCCTTTCTAGATTTGGAGATTGAAAGATTAAGTTACAACTTTATTCAATTAAATTTAACAGGATGTTTTGAAAAGGGTTGAATTGAATGAATTTTAAGTATTTAAGCTTCTCTACGGTAAAAAGCTAAAGTAGTTTTTGTAAAGGGGAAATAGGCATTTTAATACATTTTTTAACGTTTATTGTGATCAGAGGACACCCACTAAATAATTACAAGAAAAAAATCTTAGTTTCATTTAACAGCTTCTTTATTATTAGGTTTTAAAAACCTATACTCTATCGAAATGACAGTGCATGTTAAAGCGAGAATCGAAGGGGGGGGGAGGGACATGGATTCGAAAGTGTGGAGGGTGAAAGATAGGGTTATGAACTGTTGCCATGTACACTGTACTATTCCCTACTCAGTACTCCTTTACCAATAATTATCGCTTTTGGTTAATTTTATTGTAGAAAAATTATTTTACTTCGTATTTAAAAACCATTTAACCAAACTGAGTGAACCAAATGAAAAATCACCCCCTTTGAGACAAGATTAATTTTTGAAATTATTTTTTATCTTATCTCCATACCAGAGGGAATGTCTTTAGTGCATAGCTAGGTTCCAATAAAAAATATTATTTTCTCCATAAGGAACACGAACGTACTTGTAGTGTAGTAACTGCCCTGATGACACCTCATCACCTGTTCTCCTGTCCTGCCATTGTAGCGATCTTGCAGCGAATTAGTGATCGTCTTCAGGAATATCTGTATTCGAGCAACTGTCTGGACATTTCCGACATGTTACATAGAACCTTCGGTCCCATATGAAAATAACTTTCCATTTCCATACACGACAACCAACCGTACTAAATAGTTAGCTACATTTTCCCTGTTGTTTATAAAAATTACAAATGCTTCTAATGTTCCACACGTTTTTCTTTTCAACGAACAACCCAAAATTCGAAGAAAGAATTCTCAAAAAAAAATAATCAAAACCCCGTGAGTATTCCTTTCCATTTACAATTTACAGTAAAATCCGGCGTATAACGCGCATTTTTTTAAAATATAAAATCAAATCAAAATTTACGGTAGCACGTTATACGCCGGGTGTGAAAACGATAGCTTCAAAAATAAAGATAAAAAAGACGAACATAAGAAAATTAGACTTACACATAGATCGAAATGCTATTTATTTAAAAGAAACGGCACATACTTAATGAACTTAACGGATTCTAGTTCTTAAAGTATACTTTTTTTTTTAAAATCGTGGAATAATACCTCGAATAAATGACTTTTAAACATGATAGCATTAGAAACATACATTTCAGGTTATTTCGTAAAAAAAAGGGGGGGTGCGTTGCACGATCAATATACCTTATAATTAAAAAATTCAGCTTGTGAAAGTATAGTACGCGTTATACACAAGTGCGCTTTATACGCCGGATTTTACGGTAATTCTTATAAGATCAACGTTGCATGCCTGGACGAATTTCAATATTTCGATTAAACTACACAAAGGATCAAGATAAACGATGAAACTCTCCAACGTAATAAATTGATTCTTAATCCAAAATGCAAAATTAATGACCTCTTCAGATGTAAACGCCCATCGTAGCTAATCGTCTGCTTATACAACACATTAGAGCCGTTAAATGTAAATTAATGGGGTAATTGAGCATTACCTGAATTTCCATTATGAATGCATTACTGAATAAAATCAATTAAGGCATCATCTATGATGTAATAATGGTAGAAAGGATGGGATAGATCGTTTAATTTTTAAGCACAATTTTTAAAACAGAAACTCATTTTATAAATAATTCAGAAAAGTGCTCACAAACTTGATTTTCAAAAACATTCGATTCCTTGTTTTCTTATCATCTTCTCTTGAGTACCAGAATATCTGTTACTAATGTATTTTTTTGTATTGCATTTCTATACATATATAAATCAATTGTATATATAAAGATCTTTAATTGGATCAGCTCATAAAAATTTGCATGGTTATTTGTTTTATTTTCTGAAAAGAAAAACAGTTCCATTATCTGATAAATTGATTCTTTGATTGTTTATTAACGTCGCTCTGAAAAGCGACACAAGAGCTCCAATGGTGACATTTAGGTGAAAGAAAATGCTACAAATTTTTAATATAAAATAAAATTTTAAATAGTGCAATACATCAGGATTATGAAAAATTGCTTTTATACTTTTACTAGCCATTACATGCCCGTTACGCTAAGTATTGCATGATGTTCTATGACTATGTAGAGCTTATTTTAAGCTATTGATATCTAAATACAGATTAAGCTTTCGAGTACACTTAAAAATATTCGTATAGATTTCCGCAAAACCAAGTTAGTAAGTCTAATAAAAACGTAATTATTTTGTTTATACATCCACTTAACTCTCCTCCCACTTGGTGGTCGATTTAAATAAGAGCCGTTCTTAGCGGATTTCACACAACAGGGAAAAAAAATGTTATTCAAATGTCAAATCAATTCAATAGTTCCCAAACGGCGATTTCTAAAACGGTTTTTTCTCTCGCCCTACCCCCCCCCCTCCATTTTCATAAAACCATTTCTTATCGGGCCTCTATTCCGCAAAAGAATCTCGCTTATCAAATTTCAAGTCTGTGTATCTAATGCTTCAAAATAAGAAATTTATTTTTATCTATCCCGCTCTGCATCCACCCTTAAAAGTTAATTTCTATAGAACCTGATCTCAACGGGTCTCCACTCAGTAAAAGAACCATGCTCCCCAAATATCAAGTCCGCAGAAGAGTGACTGAGTGAGCAACAGAATGAGTCGCTTTTCTTTTATATACACTGGTATGCAAAACTTAAGCAATACAGATAGCCAGAAAAGAGTTGCCGAAAAGGAGTTATTGCAATCAGTACAATGAACACAAAATTTAGTAGAAAGAGGATGCATATGCAAATGTCAGGAACAAAACGTCATAAACGAAGTGAGTGTACCCAAAACACGCTTGGTCAGCGAGGGCAGTTCTGCATTGAAAGGAAAAATGTAGACGCAATTAAAGACCATATCTGTAACTGCAAGTGAGTTCTTTCGGGAAATATGGTTAGAAGAAATCACCCGGACGACTTCACACGTGAAAAAATGATCGGAAAGCTGGAGGAGGGGCACGGTTTGATTACTTTCGCTGAAGAATTCGGGATCAACAAAAGTGTATTGTTTTGAGCTCTCGAAAAGTCTTCCAAACCATAAGTTCAGCTGTAAAAAAAAGGCTGGTGGTGACCACCCTAGGAAAACAACTGCAGTAGATAACCGATATAGCGTTCTGCAGGCGAAAAGGGCCCAATACCAGTCATCAAACGTCATTGCTCAGCAACTGTGTTGTACATCAACAAGGCAATAAGTGTCGCAGTTTTCTGTGACCAGATGCCTTCCCAAAGATAGTCTGTTCACTCCTCGTCCCGAACGCTGCATCTCTTTGAAAGTAAACCCCATTGGTGGAACCGTTTAGAGTGGTGCAAGGAGCACAAAACTGGGCATTGCATCAATGGAATCGTGTCCTCTTAATGAATGAAAATCATTTCAGTGCCACAAGAAATTCTCAACGCACGCCAGTTCGTTTGGAGAGAGATCAAGACACAATATCATACCAGTAATATCACAGGAAAAGACCATTATGGTGGTCCTGGAATTGTCATTTGAGAAGGCATTATACGGAAAGGGTTGAATGAACTTCTCGTTTAAGACAGAGGTTCTATAACCGGAGATCTCTATTGCAAGGAGATGATCTTTCAACTTGTGTGTTTGTTCTGTGATATTAGGCCAGACTTCGTTTTTATGGATGACAATGCACTGCCACACCTGACTGCTGACGTTTAGCAGGTACTGGTAAGGGAAAATATCACTGGAATGGATAGGCCAACGTTTTCCTCTGATTTAAATCCCATAGAATATGTGTGAGATGCTTTTCGGAGATGATCTGAGGCACAATTACATCCTCTGAGGAACACCCAAGAACTGAAACAGATGCTGGTTGAGAAATGGGTAGTTTTACTTTAAGAACTGTTAGACAATCTGCTGCTGAGTTTGAAGATACGGTGCGAAACAACGAATCAACCTTGGGAGGGCATATCCCATACTAAGGAACGTGTGCTTGTTTTTCTTCATCTTGGACTCACAATTATGTGTAGCTATACTATGAGTTCAATAAGGCCCTTTTCGTTTGATTCCATACTATACGTATTGTATTTCCTTTTGGCGCAACTATATTTTCTTCATAGTTTAAATACAAAATGCTGTCTCTTATTTCTAAATTTCATGTCTCTCAGATTATTTCTCGTAGAGTTTTGCCAAAAGTTCACCAGTTGCCTAAGTTTTGCACACCAGTGCATATACAGGGTGTTGCCAAATTCCACCCACAAATTTAGAGGGATGATAACAGGCAGCATGGAGACCACAAATAACCGTAGAACATGGAGTCACAAATCATGTTTTTCGGTGAAAATTGCGATAAGAGTAGTAGTCGGGAGGGGAAGCCAAATGAATGTAGGCATATACATTTAGTGCAGGAATGCCTCAGAGATACAAAATATCTTGTTTTCCTACAAAATGTCCTCCCAAAGTCGTTGTAGGGAGTACCGACCACGACGCAGCAGGACGTGTGGTTAATGCACAATGTCTAACCAGCACATTTTTCGATTGATAAATGAACCACCTCCATGCTACATATCCCAAAAGGTGGATTGGGCGTGATAAACCAGTTGCTTCGACTACATGTTTCCCGAACTTCAATTCCTTGAATTTCATCTTCTAGAGGCCATCTGAAATCCTTGTGTCTTATTGTCACTTTTCTTTCCACTCAACATCACAAATTTCATAACGGTTTTTGCGAATTACTCCGACTAAACGTGGTTTACGACCCCATGTTCTATGGTGATTTGTGGTATCCTTGCTGCTTACATCCACCCCTCTGAATTTGTCGGTCGAATTCGGCAGCACTATGTATAGATAGATTATTATTTTTTCAGAGATGATTTCCTTCAGCAAACAAAAACAAGATAGTAAAATTCAAATTATTTTTATGGCTAAAGTTACGACTAACAAATAAATGTGTATATGTTACAGTTGAAGTGTGAAATCCGTTACTTCATAGAATAACTAGGTATTTCATGAAATAACTAGACAAGTCAGTTAAAGTTTATAAAATTATTGAATTCTACGACTTATATATATATAACTAGATATTCTATATAATAACGATTACTTGATTGTTAAAGTATGAAGTACGGCACTTGAAAGTTCTTTGAACTGGTTCTAGCTGCTTTAGGAAGGAATTTTTTCCGATTAGGAACTAGAGATGGCCGAATCAAATATTTGTACTCTAAATATCCGTTCAGTATATGACAGCGAGAATTAATTTCCATTGAAGAAGTTCTAAATATTGACACATCGCTTCGATCTATTACAACAGCTCAAAGTTGCGATACCGAACAAGGATTTATAAAGTACTCGCGTAAAAAAAAATGTGTAATGATGAAAAGTGGGCTTGTTTCAAAAATAATAAGCAGACTAATCCAAAGTATCAAGACAGCAATCTTTGCTCTAATAAATAATGAAAGTTAAAATAAAGGTATCTCATAAAATTTAAATTAATATTCTCTTACATTTTTGTTTAAAAAAGTTAACATAATGTTTTTATGAAGCAACAGTTTTTCTTTCCAGCATGTATTTTTGTTGATAATCTATATCTATAAAGGAGAAAAGCGACTCACTCACTGACTGACTGACTGACTGACTGACTAATCACGATATCTCCGGAACTATTCAACCTACAGACTTAAAATTTGGTAGACATGTTCCTTTCATAGAGTAGACGTCAGCTAAGAACGGATTTTCCGAAATTCGAAACGCAAGGGGCGTTAAGGGGTTAAAGGGAGTTATAAATAATTGCTTCCATGTTTAAACTACTTGATGTACAATCTTGAAATTGGGTAAGCAGATTCCTTTCAGAGAGTAGAGATCCGCTACAAAATGAGTTTGGTAAAAATTGACCTCCAAGTGGCGTTGCAGGGCTTAGGTGGCGTTATAGATAATTATTTCAATTTTTAAACTATTTGACGCACTGTTTTTAAATTTGATAAATAGATTCCTTTCGTAGAATAATGATCAGTTACAAAACAGGTTTTGTGAAAACAGACTTCTAAGTGGCGTGGTAGGGCATTAAAGGGCGTAAGAGATAAATATATCCGTTTTTAAACTACTTCACCTACCTGCTTGAAAATTGGTAGGTAAGTTTCTTTCCTGGAGTAAATATCCGCTACAAAATGGGTTTTGGGAAAATTGACCCACAAGGGGTGTTGCGGGGCGGAGGGTTTAAGGGGCGTTATAAATTCCGATTTTTAAGCTACTAGACGTACAGTCTTGAAACTTAGTAAGCAGATTCCTATTCATACGGTAGAGATACGCTACAAAATGAGTTTCGTGGAAATTGCCCCCAAGTGGCGTTGCGGGTCTTAAGGGGCGTTATAGATAATTATTTCCATTTTTAAACTATTAGACACACAGTCTTTCTATTTGATAAATAGATTTCTTTCATAGAGTAGAGATCAGCTATAAGAAAGTTTTGTGAAAACAGACTTCTAAGTGGCGTTGTAGGGCATTAAGGGGCGTAATAGATAAATATATCCGTTTTTAAACTACTTCACCTACCTGCTTGAAAATTGGTAGGTAAGTTTCTTTCCTGGAGTAAATATCCGCTACAAAATGGGTTTTGGGAAAATTGACCCACAAGGGGTGTTGCGGGGGCGGAGGGTTTAACGGGCGTTATAAATTCCGATTTTTAAGTTACTAGACGTACGGTCTTGAAACTTAGTAAGCAGATTCCTATTCATACGGTAGAGATACGCTACAAACTGAGTTTCGTGGAAATTGCCCCCAAGTGGCGTTGCGGGTCTTAAGGGGCGTTATAGATAATTATTTCCATTTTTAAACTATTAGACGCAGTCTTTCTATTTGATAAATAGATTTCTTTCATAGAGTAGAGATCAGCTATAAGAAAGTTTTGTGAAAACAGTCCTCTAAGTGGCATAATAAATAAATATTTTCGTTTTTAGACTACTTGACCTACCTGCTTGAAAATTGGTAGGAATGTTTCTTTCATGGAGTAAATATCCGCTACAAAACAGATTTCGGGGAAATTGACCCCCAAGTTGTGTTGCGGGGGTGGGGGTTAAGGGGCGTTATAAATTCCGATTTTTAAGTTATTAGACGTACAGTCTTGAAACTTAGTAAGCAGATTCCTCTCATGGGGTAGAGATACGCTACAAAATGGGTTTCGTGAAAATTGCCGCCAAGTGGCGTTGCGGGACTTAAGGGGCGTTACAGATAATTATTTCCATTTTTAAATTATTAGACACACAGTCTTTATATTTGATAAATAGATTTATTTAATAGAGTCAGCTATAAGAAGGTTTTGTGAAAACAGACTTCTAAGTGGCGTTGCGGGGTATAAGTGGCGTAATAGATAAATATTTTCGTTTTTAAACTGCTTGAAAATTGGTAGAAATGTTTCTTTCATGGAGTAAATATCCGCTAAAAAACGGGTTTGGAGAAAATTGACCCCCAAGGGATGTTGCAGGGGTTAAGGGCAGATATAAATAATTCTTTCTATTTTTAAACCATTAGACTCACAGTCTTGAAATTTGGTAAGCAGATTCCTCTCATAGGATAGAAATACACTACAAAATATGTTTTGTGAAAATCGACCCCTAGGTGGCGTTGCGGGGTTCAAGGGTGTTATTGATAATTTTTTGCATTTTTAATTAATTGGACGCACAGTCTTCAAATTTTGCTAAGCAGATTCCTTTCATAGAGTGCAATTCCCCTACAAAATGGGTTTTGTGAAAACAGACCCAGAAGTGGCGTTGCGGGGCTCAAGTGGCGTTATAGACAATTATCCCCATTTTTAAACTGTTAGACGTACAGTCTTGAAATTTGATAAGCAGATTCCTTTCGTAAAGTAGAGAACCGCTACAAAATGGGTTTTGCGAATATCAACTACCAAGTTTAATTTCGGGAGTTTAAGAGGCGTAATCGATAAATACTTCCATTTTTAAACTATTTGATCATCCTGCTTGAAAATTGGTAGACATGTTCCTTTCATGGAATAGAGTTCCTCTAACAAAGAGTGAAACGAAAATTGACCCCTAAGGATGTTTGCGAGGGGTCAAGAGGAGTTACAGAAAAAAATTAATGTTTTTAATTGTTAGACCCATATACTTGAAATTTGTTAAGCATGTTTCTTTTGTTGAATAGAGATCCACTAAGAATGTATTTTAAGCAAATCAAGTTCTTAGGGGGTTGCAGGGGTTACTGGTATACAGGACGTATATTTCCTGTATTTTGTCAATAAGTATTGACAAAAAAAATACTTTTTTCGAGCTACAAGAAATAATGAGATTTTGTTTGCATTTTTCTTTTGTTGAATTGAAATCCGCTAAGAGCGGTTATTTTGGAAAACGGCTCTCAACGGGATTACGGGTATATTGATAGTAAAACTTCTTTTTTTCTGTTAGATTTAGACTTGAAATTTGGCTTGCATGTTCAATTTACGGAGTAGAGATCCACCGAAAATTGGTTTTGCGGAAATCCACTTGGTTTTTGGGTTACGAAAGAGCAAATATCATTCTATACTTCAATTTTAGAGATTTTTAAAAAATACAAATTAAATGAGTTCTGCCTTTTTTTTTTGCGACAGTTAAAGGTATAAGTATATTTTTCAATACAATCGAATTCTTAATGCTAGGACTTAGATATCAATAATTTATACACATATATATAAGCAGTAAAAATTTATAAAACATCATGAAATACCCAGCGAAGCGGGCGGGTAACAGCTAGTATTTAAATAAAATTTATTTTTGCAGCATATTCTTTTTTCCCCTTTCTGTTTGACTAATGTTAGCAATAGGAGCAATAAGTCAATTATATGATCTGCTTTACCTTATTATTTATCAATTATTCATCCGCAAAAGAGATAAAATGTATTTTTCGAGAGATTTTAGCCATTTATGATCAATCTTGAAATTTTTTATTTTTCACTTTAATGGTCAATCCTAATTGATTCCATAGAATATTTATTTATTTCATAGAATAACTAGGTAAAGTATAAGATTTTTCATCTATTGTATACTTTAACTGACTTGTCTAGTTAATTCGTAAAATACCTAGTTATTTTATGAAATAACTAAATTATACACACTTTAACGGTAACATATATAATTATCTCAATTCCAAAAAAAACTCTGATATTTAAAATACTTGTACAATGTTGCTCGGAATAATCAAAAATAAAATAATTTATTTGCAGACGTTTTTAATTTTTTTAAATAATTATATTTTTAAGTCACGTGACATAATAAAATTACACAAAAAAAAGGAATTTTTCCCACTTCATGTAGTTAAGAATAAAAATACTTAAGCTAACACAACTGAAGTAAAACTAAAATTAAATAGTTTTTTTCAGCAGAATTTACGTTAATTGTTTTCTGTTCACTTAAAATTGGAGTAATCTGTATAAAAATGTATTTTTTTTGTAAGAAATTTATTTCAGTTGTTCAGATGTTTTATTAATGACTAAAAACTTCAGAATTCTAATTTCGCATGTCTTATGGTATTATCGAAAAAGTAATCATATAATATCCTAAATAGTATAATTCATCAAAAAAATTTTAATTATCTTTATAAAATATTACTTTGATGTGTGTGTGTCCATTTGTAACTTGCATTAGACTGTTTTCTTCTCATCTTATTACATTATATTTTTGCTTATATTTATTTTCAAAAACCTTGTTGTTGTTTTTTTAATTCTTGACTTTCAAAGCATCGCTTTATTTAAAATCTGATGAAATTAATATTCAGCGCCAAGGTTATTTCAAAAATAGGGCCAACAATGTAATATTGTATCATGATTTTTGTTGGGGATGTTTATTTATACAAAATGAATTCATAATTTCAAAACGTTTTTTAATAAGAATTTCCACTTATGTTTTAAATATTCATAACTTTTAAGCCAACAATTTCGAAAAAAGAAATCTTCATTGACAAGAATTATTCATAAGATGATTAAAGTCTAATAAATTTCTCTTTTCAAAAAGTTTTTCATTAAAAATAACCAACTCCCCATCTAGTTAAAAAATTACTTTAATAAAAAAAAATTATTTACTCATTCTTAATAGCAATTCCAAGAAACTAATTCTTAAAGGATATTTTTTTAAGTAAAATAAAAGTTATTAATTTTTGTAAGAAGCTTTAACTTTCAGTTTGAGAACTACCATTCAATTTATTCAACACAACTGGATGCTATTTCATTCAATTGCTGTAAGAAGAAAAAGATTCATCGAATTAAGTATGTCTAAAATAAAAATAATGCACTGTTTTTTTCCCTGCTAATTGTAGTTCTGATGTCCTGGCAAACCTTCAGCTCACAGTACCATAATAAAATTTAAAACAATTGACACAAAAAACAAGCAAACAAGCACTAAAATAGAATTTCTGAGATACCATTTTTGATTTATTTGCCACATCACTTTTAAATAATTAATAAAAATAATAGTTTTTATTTGCACTTATAATGATAATAATACCCATCTAAATTCCAAATACCCTTGCCAAAGCCAATATGGCTTGCAATTCCCAATGAAGTTAGAAATACTCGTAGATAATAAAAACTTTGATTCTACACAAATGGGGTGTACAGAAAAGCAATTTAATTTGCATTGTAATTATTTTTAGCGCCATTTCCAGTGCATCTGAGACTGCAACTTTCTATTCTTCACCCCTGACTAGAGATTTTACTAACAACGTAAAAATTATATTCCCAGAGTTCAGTTGAAGAAGAAAGAACATTACGTATTAGGAGATTTATTATTTGAGAATTTTAGTTGTGTGGTATTACATAAATAAAAGACATTCTGATAACATTTATGTCTTCAGTTGCTTGCCATTTTTTTATATTTCCTATCAATCCATCTAAGTTGTGAAATTGTAAAATTAAGAAAACTGTATGTTAATGAGCTCTCTTGATCATTAAGATTTGCGAAGAATTAATCCATTTTCATATTCAAAGAAATGTATTTAAAAAATAAAGAGTGTCATTTTAATCTTATAAGGGTATATATTTATTTTTAAAAATAAGTATTGAGTATAGTTTTATTACAGTTAAAATAAAACACTTATTGCATTCATTCTGGAGTCAAATTTCTAGTAAATCCAAAATTGATCTGTATGTTTCTTAATGTAATGTCTCATAATTACAATCATATTTAAAATTGGTTACATTTTATTTTTAATACCTTTTTAGCAAAATAAACGTGCAAAAGTGACGTTTATAGTGTTAGATGTTTCAGCTAAAATTAATGTGACGTCATTGTCACGTGATAACTGCGTGTTTCCAACGAATCATTTCATGTGTTTCACTGTTGCCAAATTTTGCTTTTTGCAGAAATTTTCTTAAAAATTACACATTTTTTAACAATAATAACACATTTAGCAAAATGCATTTGGCTTAAAAGTGCACGTGTAACATAAGAATGTTTCTTTTTTTTTTTAATTTTGAGAAACTTCTTTAATAATCTTAGTATTTCAACATCTTTATCCAATCATGAAATTCGAAATTTGATTCTAAATTTTACAAGTAGAATAACAAGTACAAGTATACAGTTTTGTATTCAATGGAAAACTCGTGACTGTATTTATCATGTGAAAGTAACGAATGTAGTCGATTTCTTTGTTTTTTCATTGATGTATAACATTTATTGTTAATTATTAAAAATCTTACGACACTACAAAACATTTTTGCATGAAAAAGAAAAGATAAACATTTGTCAAGCATTAAGAATCTTTAATCTCACAATGTACTTTATCAGTTTCGTAAAATTACTTAGCCTTCGTTTGTTCACAAACATTGAGTTCATTTAAATTAGAAGATTGACATATATAGAATTATTTTTGAATATCTTCCAATCGATTTGCGATCAGAGCATCCCTTGCTCGTTCGCCACGGCATTTTCAATCTCGAGTGAACTAGTGATCTTTAATAAACTCTGAATATTATTTGCAATTTTCTAAATATTAAAAATATTATTTTAATAAATTTTTACCTTTTTTTCAATTTTTTTTTTTACAATAGACTAAATTTGCGAAATACAATAGAAGGGAAGGGGGAGAAAAGTGGCACATTAATGCCAAAGCAGATAAAGTATCGTTTTGACTTATATAAAATTACCAATTTTGGCAACGGTAAAGAGGGAAACCAGTGACGGGGGGGGGGGTCCTGATTAAAAATTTGTTTTATATGGAGCAAAAAGCATTTTCATAGAATGCAAAAATAATACTGTAATATATTCTTTTAAAATTTCAACATAAGCACATTTTGCAAATACAAGGGTTGATCCAAAAAAAAAAAAGGTTACAAGTAGAATAAAAAAAATATTTATTATTGCTAAAAAGAAAATGTACAAAAAGGAATTTAGAGGTATGCGTGCCTATCACATTTCGACTTAATCACCAAATCTCTCTGGGCATTTTTCAGAACGTAGGACCAACTTACTTAACCCGTCTTGGGAGAAATCAAGTCCTACTTCATTGAGCCAGGTCTCGACGGATGTTTCCACAGAACTGTCTTGGAATACCACAGCACATCAGAAATGATATGTTGCACGCTACCATAGCTCAGTCCTAAATCTGACGAGATTTCACGTAGTCATCACCTGTCGATCATTTCAATTCGTTTCGTGTTGATTTTTGTCGTTGAATAACATGGCCTGTAGCTTCTTGTCGTATTGCGGTTTTCGACACCCTGTCTGCATGATTGAAAAGAGGGACACAATTTCGCTACATGTTGTCTGCTCATTGCAGATGCAGACACATTCTTCGCCCATAAAAATTGAATCGCGACTTACACTTCCAAACGAGACCAGTTTCCTAAGAGTCTTGCCATTTCAATCGTCCTGAACCGTATAGGAACTTTCTCTACCTACCCGCAAACTAGCTGCATGATAAGCAGAGCCATCTGTCTCCACTTTGAGGAAAAATATTTCTCCACAATATGTAGTTTTCAAATGCTGCGGCTTGTAATCTTTTTTTTTCTGATCAATCCTCGTATAATACATTAAAAAAATTATGTGTAGTTACTATACTAAGAATAAAATGATACTATATAACAGTATTATTTTATCACTTGGTATTTAAGTAAATTTTGTTAGTAAATTGTTGGCGATGTTTAAAAGACCATGAATTTTTTTAAAAGAATTTGTTAAATTATATTTTTTACTTAAAATGGGTTTCAAGTCTCAATACTTCATTGTGATTTTCAGATATACACTCTTAATTTACCGTTGAAGAAACACGATCAGTCGCAGTATTAGTTTCTGATATCGACTGAGTGTATTTCACAATTTTTAGTGCATTATTGTATTGAATATAGTTTGTTTCAGATGAAGAAATATTTACAACCATTTCTTCTCTTTTGTGATTTATGCCAATGCTCAATATTTAACCTTTTCATTATCAATATATTTTTTTAAATAATGCTACCTCATTAAAAAATAGTTTCCTTAAATATTATTATACGGGTAATTTTGAATAATATCATCGAATGATTTTTCTTATCATTTCAATTAAGTTCCTGTTTTATTGTAACCCAATGAAAATGTTCAATGTCATTGTAAGGTACCATTTCCTCTTATAAAAAATATATGCATTTAAAATTATAAAATTAACAAAAATGATGTAAAAACTATTCGTCGTTCTCAAACCATGTCTGTTATGTGCACTTTTTGGAGATTTCCGACATGTTGACCATTATGACTAGCTTACCTTCTAAATTTTCGTATAAAAAGACTTGTAAGTGATTTTAAGTGAACTGTGATTGCTAGAAGAATATTATGTGTGCATCAGCTAGAATTTTTTGATATAAACATATCTCAAAGTCTCCAATCCCAAAGTTATATTTTTAGCACGTAGCAGCCATTGGCTACGATATCCATACGAAACAGCCACATGGCCGTCAAGAAGTGTATATTCCCTTCAATTTTTCTTGCCGTTCCCTAGCTTGCTCGTTTTTTCCAAAAATTGGGATTTGTTTTAAACGCCGTGATGCGCGGGATAAATTTTTAAAAATCGGGACCGTCGCACCAAAATCGGGACGTCTGGTCACCTTAGACCAGTGATCTTCAAATTGTGTTCCTAGGAACTCTGAGGTTCCATGAGGCATACCTAGGGGTTCCACGAGTCAAAATAAAAATTCGAAAACTATCAATGTGTATGTAAAATAAATCATTAATGTTATTAATGAGTAAATTACATTAAAATTTTATAATAACGAATAGAAAACTTGTTTTGATTATCTTTACATAACGTAATTATAACATTTTGATTATCTGCAAATATTCTATTAATATACAGTCGACTCTCGATAATTCGAAGTTGAAGGGACCAATAACAACTTCGAATCATCAAGAAGGGTAGGAAAAAACTCCCAATATTCATGAAGAGAAATTTTTTCTAACACATTTAAATTTGAAACTATGTAATAAAGCAACAATTGCACGTATGTATAGAATTATTTTAAAAAGTAAATAATATATATACTGTATAAATATTATACAGAAGTTAAAAGTCCTGTATTAAGATAATACATGTATGTATTAAAAACAACTATTAAAAGAATATTACTGTACATTATAAATTTTTTTGACGAAAAAATCTGTTATCTTTTTTGTTTTATGGCATTCAACCTAACTTTGTCAATAGATGTTTCTAGAACAAATGAAGCTTGAAAAATGTCCGCATCAACGTGATTTTCAATCAAAAAGTTGCATAGTTTGATTAGTGATACTTAAGTTTCTGTCAGAGTTATCGGAGTTAACTACGATGGTTACCAAAGGGTCAAGTTACAGGGGAGACAAGTAGAAACTATAGAACCCAAAATATGTAAGGTCCAACCTGTTTGCTATAGGATTCTACGTGATAGTGAGTGTTTGAATTGTCGAGAGTTTAAAAGATCACTTCGAATTATTGCGTTTTCTATTCCGGTCAGCCACAGATTTTACTTCGAAATATTGAGTGTACCAAAACGTATTGTTTAGCTCGAAATATCAAGAGTTTTTCAAGGGGCTGAGCATATATTTCGAATTAGCGAGCGGTTCGTATTATCGAAGGTTTGAATTATCGAGAGTCGACTGTATGTTGCTCTAAGAGAGGAATGGGGTTCCCAAAAATATCTTATAGTTTTAAGGGTTCCTTGAGAAAATAAAGTTTGAAGACCACTTCTTTAGTCTGATAAATTGGTCAACCTTTTCGATTTGGCTTCAATTGATTTTTTACTTTCTACTTATTATGCAGATATTATTTTCAGTCATGATGGGCTCCATTAAACCACTAGAATTTCTTTTTATAAGTATTTTAACAAAATTATACTATCAAAAATGCCATACATTTGTATACTTAGTTTCAATGCTTTTTACTGTTCAGTGATTTCCTTCACCATAACATAAAATGTGATATATGCGTTGAAGTTGAAAATTGTATTACCAAAAACGGATAGATTTAAGCACATACCTGAAATAAATTAAGTTTCCTAGTTACTATTACCTCTAGCTTATTGTGCGATATCTAAACAAGAAAGAAAGAAAACAAATAATTATGTATTGAATTTTTTGTATATAAATTGAAAAAGTGTTTACTAGTTAATATAATACACTAATGGAATTCATGAAGATTAGTTAACTAAGTTTTAAATAAACCAGATACTCTCATTATGACTGAATGACTTCTGAAGCACTGTTAGATAACATCACTAATTAACAATGTGAAGTTAATTCCAGCTGTCTGGTTACCATGACAATGTATTTTTTAAATTTGTTAATATTTAATTGCTACTTTGATTGCGTTCATTTTTTAGGTTATGTATAGTTTAATTGTTATTTCCATAGCTCATTCGGATTGTCTTTTAAAGATTTAATTAACGATTTTTTTTTATTTTAAGGATCTCTAGACATTCATTAATTGCTTTATCGAATCAAAGATTTCGACAAGCGAATTGCAAATCAAAGTCTTAATTAATGTCAGGAGTATTGAAAAGTCCTTTTATCTCCATAATAAATAAATTTTTACTCTAGAAAGACGTGCGTTAAAACACACGTTTTGCATGGTATTAGTGAAGTAGTTAAGTGATTTTCTAGAAATCCACTTTTCTATCTCCCACTCATTTGACTAACAACAAATTAGTTAAATGGTTTTGGGAAAGAGAAAGAGAAATTTCCTTAGCTCATTCATTAGCACGTAAGAAGAGCAAAGTATTAACTCCACATAAATGATATAATTTTGATTTAAGAAATATTTTAATATGAAAAGATAATTATATTAATAAATGGAGATGTTTTTTTGGAGGAGATTGAATACAAAAGGGTGCTTTTATAAGAGAGGTAATTGGTGAAACAGTGTAAATTTTATGATTTCTAAGTCTAAAGGTCTTCTATTCCATCAAATATAGAAATGAAAACAACCAATGCTGCTAATGTTTAACGACTAACTTCACACACTTGTTCTATAAAATTTATAATTATAAACTCTGTTGTTAGTGTACAGTCTTATGCAATTATTTTGATTAGTTTCGAAGTATTAGAATTCTAATAAAGAACCACAAGAAATGTGTAAAAATCTATATTTCTCTTACTTAGACAAAGTTTTGTACTTCTCAATTGCTGAAGAGTAACAAAATTGAATCTTTACTTGAAGAGAACATATTAAAGTTCAAGCGTAATACATAAATACAACAGTTAATGCAATGCTTCTCAAACTTTTAATATTTGTGACCCAATTTTCATCGCCACAATGTATTGAATAAAATAATATTGTACTTTAATGCCGAAGCTACAGTATGACCTTAATTATAAACCGTAGAAGTGATCAATATAAGTATTAAATTTTGTATTGTAGCTGTAAGTAATAAAAATATTTTAAGAAACTTTTAACTAATAGGATAAGTATTATGTAACTTTTTATAGTTCAGAATATACTTGTTTTCTTTCTTTATGTAAATTAACAATTTTTTTAAAATAATCTTTTATCGCTGATTTTTCGATATGATCGCGCATTCCGCGAAGGATTTTTAAGCCCCTTAGGAGCTTAAGCTCCCCATAGTTTGATAAACGCTGGGTAAACCAATTTTATTACTTTTTAAGTTCTTAGAATAATTTCTAGTGTTCTAAATCAGTGGTCGCCAAATTTAAGAACTTCATTCATCATCAAAGGTATACTTTTATATTTTGCGGACCGCTAATATATTTGACCACTAGATGACGGACCACCGTAACCGTATTGTCAGTTATTTTTACGTCTTTATTTAAATTTCCATTACACTCAAAAGGAATTTTATGAAAGGCAGGAACAAACGGGCCCCTCAAAATAATTTCAATGAACTGAAGTGTTCAGCCATTAATTTACCATAGTTCCCAACTCTCAATTTCAAGAAGAATAACTCGCTAGATAAAAAAAAGTTGACCAACTCAGATGGAATTTCACTAAAACTACTAGCTAAAAAATTTCAAAGTATTATCCCTATTCCATAGTACATTTTGTTACTATTCCTTTTTTAAAACTGAACCTTTGGAATAAGAAATAAATATAATAAAGCTCCAGTTTTTCTGCGGACAATCGAAACTTTTTCACGGAACACCATTGCTCCGTGGACAACCTATTGGCAATCGCTGTTCTAAATGGTATTTTATGTAGAAGCCAAAACAATAGTTAATTCGTGTATCATAAATTAAGAAAGTTATATTTAAGCAAAGGAAAGTTTCATTGAAATTTAATAATAATGTACTCTGAACATGGAAAGCAACTCTTAAAGAAAGAATTTTATGAATTGGAGGAAAGACATTAGATACATGCTATGTATGTGCATCATGAACTAAATACCAGCAAAATAAAAAAGTAACAATTCTCTTTGGCCTACCTCTGGTACTAATACAAGCTGTAATTCAGCTGAGAATATATTGACGTCTTCCTGAGGAATTTCTTGCCATATACGTTCCAATAAGCTAAACTCATGATGATCACATAATTAATATTATCAAGTAGCCTCCATTGGATTCAAAATTGACGTTAGACTTGTTCTTGTAGTTCTACATGTAAAATTGAGATACAATTTCACAAATTTGATGATTTCGTAAAGATGTTCAAGTATTAATATTCTTCAAAAAGTATCTTTAAATACAAAAAATTTTATACACGTGTAATTTAAAATTCAACTTTATTTTTTTATACTTATGGATGTTGTTATTACTGAGTACTTTTAAAAGAAACTTTCTGTAAAAAGCAAAAGTTGGCAACAGGGAAATTCATAAACTGGAAACACGAGATTTCCGTTATCATATGACCATGACGTCACATGAATTTTGGCAAGTTAGATCAACGAGGTCCAGAGACGACTGGAAGAACCTGTGTCTTAGATCTCAAAAGGCTTCTTGTGAAAGATTTTTGATGATTCTCCTAGCCAGGAAAGTGTTTCAGAAGCCCTAAGACAAGTAATAGCAGCACGTGCCTTGTGTTGCTGTGCATCTTACTGTTAAAATACATGCTCAAAGGTCCATGAAAAGAAGGGTAATTCTATGAGGCGTAGAACCTCTTTGACCTACTATCGTGCTGTAAAGGTGTTATGGAGAGCAACCAAAGTGGTCCAAAGTGGTTAGTATCATATGTAATGGTACTATATGCAATAACTCCTGATTATTCGGCTGTGTGCTTGATGATAGTCGAGTTTCCCACTGCAGTGCTGAACGTCTCCAAATGCATCTTCGCTGATAATTGGGGCTCTCCTTTTGAAGTGAAACTCGTCGCTGAAAACAAGGCTATTCTAGCCCACACGATTCCAGGTTAAATATACCCGGCACTATTGAAAACACGCTCACCACATCCCATTAAAATAATTCCTTGTTGGTGCGTCGTCTTTTTTGTTATAAAGTGCATGGTCAAATTTAAAATTACATTTCTCAAGTTACCTGAGATATTAATAGAGGAAAATGACTATAACCACCTAAAAGTCTGATAATTTATTAAATGTTATGTAATGGACGGATGCAGAGAACACTAAAGAAGAACGCTTTTCTCCTACGTATGGTGTTAAATGTCCCTGAGAGTATCTTTGCATTTTCCAGCACAACACCTGGTGGAGTTTCCAGCACACCAGAACTGGTGGAGCTCCATTGGGCTTTTGTGTAAGTGTGGATTGTTCCACTTGGTAACAGAAGGGGGAGGCGCAAATTCAACCTTAAATGAATGATTTTAAATTACTGTTCAGTTTTCTTTAGTAAACTATTCTTTAAAAACACAAATGTAATGAATAAATTGTAAATATAGGAAAAACTAGACTTTATGTGCTTTTTAAAAAGTTTCAAAAGTGCTTATCTTAAACATTTGGCCTTAAAATTTAAATTGTATCTTTATGAACCTATTGGATAATATTGTGAAAAAAATAATTTATAAGTATGTAAAATATATATATTTTGCATAACTACTGTAAATAATTAACAAAAGAGAAATTTCTGCGGTTATCAGAATGAGTTATTTCATGTGCAATGATACAAATTGCTTGCTTTTAGCTAAATTATAAAGAAATTAAAATTAATTCTCATTAAAAACATACTTTTATACCGATCCAAGGCTCTTATTACCATACTGATATAAGAAAATTAGTTTATATCATATTATAATGCTATTTTAACATCCATATTTATCTCTCTCTATACTTATATAAATTCATCTTTAAAATATGTACGTAATATAAATTAAGGGATTTAGAATATCTTATTTAACAAATTCTCTACTAGATGGAATTCATTAAATTCGTCATTGTTTTCCCGAATCCGACAATTGTAGAGTTAATTTAAAACAATTAGAGCGTTGTTTGCTATTTTAATTAGCTACGATTTATGATATTGATATTCTAATTTGATTTCCAAAAATTGTTCTTTCGCACCGAAATCAAGTATCTTAATTAGAAAACAATTAATTAAGTATTAGTTCCAAAAAGTACTCCTTTGTGCCAACCTTTAATTAAATGCCTCACGTAAGCAAATTTAAAAGAAAATATTAATTATCATAAAATAGATACATCTATTAATTAATATATCAGAGCATTATAATTGGTTAATTTTGAGTTGAACACCTTTTGAGTTTACACGTGATACCCCCATGAACTATTTAATTATCATCAAATAATGAGATTTTAATGAAGGCACGTACTATTTATATTCCTAATCCAATCATTTAGGGTCTGAGGCAGTAGTTATCTCGAAGCGTGAAATAAGCTAGCATTAAAATGATCGATTTCGTCTTTCTTTTTGCTACCGTAGTTTTGCATCACATGCTCGTCACGTGATCATTTACGAAGATGGGAGATGACCAATAACGGGACGTAGATCAAATTATCTCCTTTTTTCGAACAAAAAAATTAGTTGGGTCTGCTATTTGTATGCCCAAGAAAAGATTAGTTTCTTCTTTCTGGAAGGAATATTGACCTTTTATGAAATATTCGAATTGACACCGAATTGATGGTTAACTTTGATTCTCTTCTCAACGTTTAAGAATTGGAATAGTAAAAAGACGCGTAGGTTTCAGAAGTATGTACCTATTTATTATTTGGTGATGCATGATTTTCAAAAAGGATCATTAAAATTATTTTTTGAAGTTTAATAAATTTTCTGTATGTAATTTTAAAATACAATCAACATAAGATAAATAATTTAAAGATTCAGAAGTATGTTTCTAATACCATTTTTTAATTAAATTTGTTGGAAAGATTTTTAAGGCAACTGGTACAATTTATTTTTTAAAAAAAATCTCTTATTTTAATGGTTTTTTGCTTGTAATCTATGTACACTCAAGAGCCAAAACATTATGACAACCCCTACATTTTGCAATGAACTCGCCTGGATGACGTGGAAGGCAAGTGATCAGGTAGTATTTAACTGCTGCTGGAGAGTCTGAAGAATCGTTCTTTCTCTTACTTTTGTGCGTGATGGGGAAGGATTTAGATCTAAGCGACTTTGATAGAGGGCAGATTGTAATGGCTCGAATGCTCGGAACAAGTATTTCCGAAACTGCACGACTCGTGCGTTTTCGCGATCTACAGTTGTTAGTACTTATGCAAAGTGAATGAATGACGGTGAAACCAGCAGTAGACGACATGGTGTTGGACGTCCACACGCTATCAAAGAAAAAGGTCGTCAGAGACTGTCTCGCATGGTGAAACAAAACCGGAGCCAGACAGTGGTTCAGCTGACAGCCCAATACAATGCAGGGCCAACTAGAATAGTATCTGAGCACACTGTTCAGCGGACACTGTTGGATATAGGGCTACGCAGCAAACGTCCCACTCGTGTGCCTTTGCTGACCAAGCGTCATCGCCAGCTGTGCCTGCGCTGGGCCCGGGAACATCGCGACTTTACTTTACTTTACTTACTCGGGAGAATCAAGCCCACCCAAGGGGTTTCGAGCTGTGAATCGACCCTCCGAGATGTAACTTTATTAAAGAAAACAAAAAAGTGTACAAAGTGGTCCCGAAGGAGGGACCCTCCCCACAAAATTCTTGAGAAAAGGGAGGGGGAATACAGATGGAAAGCTTAACAAATTTGTATAACATTACAAATACAAAAAAAAAAAAAAAAAAAAAAAAACACACACACACACACACACAAAACACAAACACTGACGCTGTCTAACTAATGAGACAGGAAAGACATGAAAAAAGTAATAAGAGAAGCGAGGAAACCCCTCCTGAATGGGAGTTCGAGAAAGGGGAAGAAAAAGATAGCAAAGGTCCAGACATTTTTTTTTGTTATATTTTGGAAAGAGCAATAATGGCCGGAAGAACTGAAAGTTGAACCAATACACACCCTGATAGCAGAACTCGCAACAAAATTCCATTCCGCCATCCCAACCTGACGATCAACAATCAAAACGACTATAGAAACCTTCCCCCATCGACACATCGGATGCCACACAGAGCAACGACCTTGCAAAGCCGATTCTAACGAAAATCACTCCCCCCCTGCAAACGTTTTCGTTTCGAAACGAAACGAAAGCAAGATCTGCCTTTTCCTCCTCTCTGGTCTTTCGACCACCACGTAAACTATCACCCCCCCCCCCACTCCCTGACTGCCGAAGCTAATTTTTAGCTGAAGCGCTTCCAGTCCCCGCTACTGGACTCTTCTTCTATTTTCCTCCAACTTAGGTTGCCACCAGCTAACTGTTGAAGAAGCCTCTAAATTTTATAGGCTGGCTCTTAGACGCACCATATATTTCAAGTCGGTTCAGGAGCGGCAGCAGAGTGGGATCTTGGAAGACGTCCCAAAAGACGCAGGGGGTGCCAAAGGGGAGGCACCATATCCAATGACCTCCCCTCTCCAAAAGCTTTGCACCCCAAGGCAATGAAAACAACAGAGAGGGAATGCAAACCAGTCATTCAAAAAAGAAGAAAGAGGGAGGGGAGGGAGACATTGGCCAAATGACGAGATCCAGCAAATGGCCGGGAGAAAACCAAATTAATTTTTTGAAATAAAAAATGAAAAGGAATAGCAAGAGGAAGGCCAAGAAACAGAAAAAAGGAGGGCTTAAGATAGCCTATCACAAATGGAATTTGAAATCACAAAGCAAGAAATTAATTTATTGTGGATAGTGCGATTATTAGTAACAGAGTTAACCCAAGGGGAAAGAGCATTTGGATTGGGATTAACAAGATGATGATCGGCAGTGAAGGGACAGTGGAAAACGTAATGGTCGGCGTCCCCGGGCGACCCACAAATGCAATTTGGAGAGGAAAGAAGATTGAACCTGTGCAAGTAAGCGGGGAAAGGGCCATGATTAGTTAGAAAATGGACCAGATATTTAGAAATTGGAGGAATGTTAAAGTTAGGATTTTTAAAAAAAGCGTTTGACCCTAAGCCCCGTATTGCAATCATTCCAATAGGAGGTCCAAGACTCTAGGACAAATTTATTTAAGGAACTAGAGAGATAGGAGCGAGGAGCAGGGACCGAAAACACTTCACCATCATAAACAGCCTTTTTTGCACAAAAATCGGCGTAATCATTATAGATGTTATTGTTATGAGCTTTGACCCAGTAAAGATTGTAATAGTTCCGGAATTGAAACAATTTAAGTTTAATAGAATTGAGATAGCTAGATTTATTTGTAAGATTATTAAGAAAGAGAATAGAGGAGAAACTATCAGTATAGATGTGAATTTTAGTATTATGATGAACTGCCCAACAGACAGAGAGGCCGATGGCAGAGAACTCTGCCTGAAAAACAGAATTGAAATTTTGAATTTTAAAAAGATACGTTTTAAAGGGAAAGCCCCGATAAAAAATACACACGGCGAAACCAACCTCGGAACCGATTTTGGAACCGTCAGTGTACACTTCCCACTCAGATGGGCCCTCGAAAGTATTGATAGGGAAGGAAAGAAAATCCGGAGGCACCTGATGAAGAGAAATATAAGAGTCCAACTTCGAAGCTGGGATAAGACCTGGAAGGAGATCGTTCCTGTTGTTCCAAATTTGGAACTTAAAGTAGAGAGAGCGAATAATAATATGAATGGGGGGAATCCCTGATAGGATATTAAGAGCATCTGTAGGAGAGGTTTTATAAGCTTTGGTAATTTTAATA
>BMAO01029003.1:0-60924 GCA_019973975.1 Trichonephila clavata | reverse complement strand
AGTATTAAATGGGAGAAACACATTTCCACATTCATTTTGAATTTATTTTTAAAATGTAACTGAAATGCTGCATTGGAATTAGACTATCGTTTATTCGACATTCCGAATCGAAAAATACAAATGAATGCTGTAATTTGATGCCATATTTGAGAAAAGAGGCAATAATGTCGCACAAGGATCAGTAGTCAAAACCTTGAGCGCGACACGAGTGTATCTATCCAAAGACAATAAAACCAGTGTTTGAAAAACTAAGCTAAAAGTGTAAATTTCTGCGAGAATTCTTTTCTTCCTGGAAGATGTTTTCTTTTTAATACAAAATGTCAATAATATATTATTTTCAAGTGAAAAATTATCATTGTACATTTGTTTCTATTTATATAAAAAAAAATGAGATAATCTCAAATGAATTCCATTTAAAAACAATCCGCCAAGAACTAAATAAAAATTGATTTTTCCTTTTTAGATTTTTGTTATGTGTCACAAATAAGTGAAATACATACACTGTCAGGCTCGTATGAATTGAATCATTGTTATCCGTTTCGAACCCATTGAAAATAACACTTATTTCACTACTCCCACTTATTTCACTTCTTTTATAACACTGAAATAACACTTTGTTCTATGCTACTCCCAAGCAGCAGTATAGAATAAAATCTTAAAAATTTCATTAAGAAATCGTTTCGAAATGTATAACTTCTCGGTTTCATGTCCGTTTGGAAATTATCCGGAACATTTTAGAATCTGTACTCAGTGTCAAATTTAATGAAAATTTTATTTACACAAAATCGAATATTTATTAAGATCAATAAAATAAACTTCGAGTTTGAGAAAAGTATCACTCCAAATTATAAAATCAGCAAATGATATAATATAACAGCAATGAGACAATAATTAATAAGAATGAGATAAAAAGCATAAAATTTTTAAATGTTAATTAGTAAAATTTTGTATGAATAATTCTAAGACATGCAATTCAAAACAAGTTGAATTACTATAACCAACATTGAACTTAATGTTGACAATCACTTTAATATACATATTAACTATAAAAAAAGGTTAACATACCAAAGTTAAAAGTAGTTCAAGGAATTCCTTTAAAAATTATCTGGTAGTATAAACGTATAAAAAATAATGTAAATTTTTCATAAAAATGCATTTCCAAAAGTACCTTAGAATTTTTGTCATATGAAACATCTGTTAAGTAAAAGTATGATAGTAAATGGAATATCATTAAATGTTTTTATACACAAGCATAATACGAAAGTCTTTTTAACATGACAATACTTCCGATTGGAGGAATTATGCAATTATGCAATTAAGCCACGGTAAACCTTAGTGATAAAGCCCGAAATAATGCAAAACAGGACTTCTAATGTCGAAATTGGGAAGATAGGCAATACAGATCAAAAACGGAAAGAGACAGTAAAAAAAATTCAATTACAAGTTTACAAGTTACAAGTTTGAGGGAATAATTTAATAAGTACGAAATGGCACTTGGTTATAACGGATAAGATAAATTATCACCTGTATATCCAAAACTATCCGAAACATTTCCAATGAATAGCCTTATGTAACAAAAATTATGCGCATTTTATTATATAAAATACGCATTTATGTCAATATATCACACACACACAACTTTCCAATTGTGATAACAAGTTAATGCCGACTATGTTTAGAGTCCGTTGCTGCTCACAACACGCATTTGTATTCGTGAGAGTAATTATTTACTCAGATTTCTTAGTCCGCGGAAGGTGTCACCCTACTTCAAATATCAGTACTACAATAAAACAGATCCAGCAGACTTAAATGTGGAATTTGCCTAAACCTGGTCTTTTAGTAACACTACAAGAAAAAATTCAACTGAGTGACTTCCAGGAATCATGGATGCCTTTAGCATTACCACCATACCCACCCCATAATTTGTTGTCCAATGAGAATTTTAAGAAAAAATCACTGAAGGGTAAATTTTTTGGGGGGGGGGTGCTGTATCGTATTTTATTATATTGATCGAAGAAGCCCAATACAGTATTAAAAACAACAAACATGATATATAAAGAAAAATGAGGAACATAAAAATTAGAAATTAACTGAAAAGTATTTGAAAATAAATAAAAATTTTCAATTAAACTACCTTTAAGTTCGTCAACAGAAATTTACACGTAAATACTTTTTAGGATAGTAGAATAATTCTTAAAGTTTACAATAAAAAAAAATTTTGCTGGAATTTTTTTTTTATTCCGATTGAAAAAACGTTATATCTATTAATGCAGTCTACATCAAGAATATTTTATTGTAAATATTATTTCTCTGCAGTAGCGCGCACAAATATTTTTCAAGGGGGGAGTTCATATGGTCGAAAGTCCCCTAACTCGTATCATACCTCAAGACAACACCAAATAATTCTTCTAATTTTTGTCGATTTTGTAAAAAAAAAAAACTGTACAAAATAAATTATTGAATTAATAATTATCATTAATTAATAAAATAAATTGTTAATTACAAGTCTCTTATTAAATTTTACGTTATATATATATATGATTATTATCAATCGAAAAAACTTCAAGGGCTTGTCCGGACCCCCAGGACACCTCCCTTGTGGGCGCCACTGTTTCCCTGTGATACTTTTTGCAATGTCTAATTAAACAAACTTTTTGATAAGTTTTAAACAAATAGAGTGGGGATTTTTGAGTTTAAAAGATAATATAAACCATTTAAAATAATTATCCAATTTTATGACTGGTGTTTCCATTATTTATTACTTTTCTAAAGTTGTTTTAAATACATATTTGATGAAAAGTATAGCGATTGAGTGAAGCAATAGTACGTAGGGCGTCCCGTCTGCTGTCTCGTAGATATATAGGACGAAAAGAATTATGAACTAAATTTGCATAAATTCAAGATGTACAGAACTTTTTTTAATTCGAAGGATGCCTGGTATCTACTACATATTGAATTATATTTGAAATGACAATATTATCGTTATTTTTTATGATGGTAGTCTGAGGACATTAAAATAGTCTGCAGAAAATCCTTATTGCTGTTAGGAGAAAATGTGTGGGTATTTTATGGCTGTCTGCACAGAGTTTGCAGGCCTAAATCCCTCAAAGTATCTATGATATATTTTATAGCACAGTTCCCAAAGTAAACAATAACATTGAAAAAAATATCCTGATCTTATTACAGCGAAAACGTTTCAAAATAGCTAACACTGCTGACTTCCCATTTAAGATATCCTACTACGTTCGGAACTGTGATTTGCAAAAGCATACTAACGAATATTATCTTTAGCATTTAAAGTCACTTAAATTAGAATGCCCGTATAAAGTTTTTTAGGAATATTATTACAATAAAAAAAAATTATATTAATGTAATATTTGTTAAAAAAGGAACTATTTTTACAAAACGTTCTCCTTTTATGAAAAAAGGCTTCTATAATAATAATATTTTTCTTATATGTAGCTAAAACATCACTAGAGAGTCTCTAGAAACAGGAGTTTTGAAAAATTTACATTGTTTTCAGAGTTTCTACCAATTTAAATAAGTATAGGTGTTTTTCTAACAATTTCTGTACTCTGATGTATTAAAATTCTGATAAATATATCCACTTCTAAGAAATACGTATATTTGAAATATCTTAGTGCAGGTTCTGTACAGAGGTCTGAGCTACATGTAGGCTTAACATTATTTTTATGTAAGCATTTTGCGTAAAAGAAAAATGTTTTGGAAATAGCCAATTCTATGTGAATTTCTTTGCAAAAATATATTGTATTTAATTTTTTTTTATTTTGATAATATTTTCAAATTAATTCTATATGTGACACTGAATATTTTTTTTAAAAATTCTTTGGTGCTCTTTTTTGAAAAATCACAGTTTCAAGCGTTGCCAGATATCTTAAAAATATTTTTTTTTAAATAAGATATGTCATGAAACATCAGATTAACCAAAAGAAGAAATTAAAAATATTGTTGAATTATATACATCTGTGATACATAAGCAAAATTTCCTTACCCTGAATAAACATTTGTATTGTGTATTGCATATTTTAAGATATCCTATATATTTTTACACTGATTATGTTTCCTACATTATATATAATTTAACCAATTATTAATGCTTTTAATACATTATAGTTTACAAATTTATAAATGATGAAATCCATTTTAACTTTACTTAAACTGTATGTGCACTATATATATATATATATTTAAATATATCCAAAATACCTCACACTAATATAACCAAGCAAATATTCAAATCATATTAAACCTTCATACAACATCATATTTCAAAACTTCAATGGCGAATAAAAATAATGAATATCAACGTTTTCAAGCGAAATTAAAATTGTATAAGATAAAAATTATAAAATATCCAAGTGCAACCTCGGACTTAGAACCGATAAGTGGGGTTAAACTAGTTTGATGGCGCCAACCTTCCCCCTATTGCAACTTGGTAAACTAATCTGGAAATATCCAAATTCGCAAAAATTTAAAATTTAAATGAAACTTTTCTTTTAAAAATTTAAAATTAAAAAATATTTCTCTTTTTAATACCTAAAAAAAATTAAACAATTCGCCATTGCATTCTGAAAGATATAACATAAAAATGTTAAAATGCAAAAACACCTTAGTGCATAATAAAACAACCATAAAAAAATCAAAGAATATGCACCGATCCTTGAAATGGCTGTATAGAATGAAAAAACCTTAAAAGTTTGAAAATTCAAAACAAGAGTGTAGTACATACAAAAATTAAATTCTTTTCAACATCAAAACAGATTACAAAAAAAAAAAAAAAACTCACCCCAAATTATCCTATTAATAAATGAAATCGATGAACGGTATTCCAATTTCTCAAGAATTTTTCATTTCTCCTACATCAATCACAACTCCTACATTATTCATCACTCCCACTAATGCCACGCTATAACCCAAAACATCAATATTCTTACATTCTTACTTTCGAGTTTAAATATGTAATATTAGATGAAAGCCAGATTGCATTCAAAAAGTTTTTGATTGGTCATAGAAATTTTGGGGTTGGTCACTAATAATTTTAAAGTATAGTCGTGTAAACGTTGGTATGTGTGTGTATCAAAATTGAACTTATCAATATTATGTGTAGTTAAATTATTATTTCTCATCAAGAAATTTATAATTATGTTTCTAAATATTGATATGTGTATGCAACTATTGAAGTTTGGGATCTTTATAACATTAAAGTTAAATGCATCCCTTTTATCATAAATATTGCTATATAGTTTGTTGTTGTCAATGATATGTAAATCTAAATCTAAGAATTCAACTTTGTTTGAGTTAAAATTTGTCTGTATCAATTTTAAATAATCCGGATAAAAATCAATGTTAGGTTTAAATTCCCTGTCTCGACCAATAACAATTAAATCATCTATATATCTCAACAAAAGGCATGCTGGATCATTTCTTCGACCTGATTCATAATGGTGTAAATATAAGTTAGCAAGACTATTACTTGCAGGGCCACCCTGAGGCAAGCCCTTTATTTGTTTGTAAAGTTTGTTATCAAAAATAATGAAGTTCTCCTGTATTACAAATCTAATTAGTATATTGAACTTTTCAAAACCAATACAATTATTTAAACCATATTTCCCATATGCATCTGTAAGTATCTGAATCATATCTTCTATTTCGATAGAGTTAAATAGGTCTTCAAAATCGAATCCATGCACTGAAAATACCCCTTGTTGCTCAACCTTCTTTATTACGTCATAGCTGTTTTTTATAATAGAAGAATCTTTAAATTTGTCTATTGTATCCTGTAATATGTTCTGTAAAATTCTTCCCGATTTGGATATATAAGTATTGAATCCATTTGTTACACTGCGGAATTTGACTGGATTTTTATGAAATTTGGGAGTCAAAAATATATGGGGATATTTAATACTACTATTAGAAATATATCCAATTGTCTACAAAATGCTAATAATCTGTTGTTAATTTCTTTCATACAAAATTTGTTTACTTCATATGCATTATTATTTTGTATATGATCATTTAGTAATTTACTGTAATAATATTTGCGTATAATTGCATAGTTTCCTGGGACTTTATCCACGTAAACTATCACGAAGTGTTTTTGTAAATCCTCTATAGGTCTTTTTATTTCTCTATAGGAAATATCCTTTTTTGTTCTAAAATTAAAATTCAATAAGTCCTTGAGGACATAAAAACCATATTCCTTAAAGGCCTGAGTAGGTAAGTTATATTTTATTGCAATATTGAGGATAAATTTGTTAATATCTTCAGATAGTTGTTTTTTTACTATTAAGTTGCTATTGGAAATCATTAAACGAAATCCAGTGCCTTTGTACATAATTTCTTTCAACTTTTGATCTTGAACTATCTCTATGTTTCCCGTTACAACGTGCCCATGATATATATATATATTATAATTTTACTTAACATTAATTTAAAATATAATTTTATATATTTTAATCTAAATCTTAATTACAGTTATTTTTGCAAATACCAGTTAGATTTCATTTCTTAGTGAAATTATTAAAACCTGTGTTTAGACAAGTTTATTTGCAGTTTCAAGAAAAAGAATATTCTAATTTCTTACTCAGTGATTGTCAGGCACGGAATGTGTGTTTCACTAAACTGCCCGCGTAATATCTAAAAACCAAGTATTTCCCTACATTTTATCAAATGATTAAAAAAATCCATTTTTTCCCTTACCATAATAATTTTTTATCTGAGAGAATATGGGGATTCTACTATCTCTTTTTTTTATTTGTACTTGCAGAGAATGGACGCAAAATGGCCACTATTCTCATCTTTGAAATACTTGAAATAATTTCGTTTTATATTCTGATATTACTTTAGTTACAACTATTTCCAGAATCCTGTCTATCTTTATTTAATCAACAGCCAATATACTTAATTTCCATAAATGTAACAGAACATTTATATATATATAGTGTTACAAATCTTAAGTTTAGGCACTGTAAATAAAAAACGTATCCGTTCCATTAACAATATTTCAGTGGATAACTTAGTTAAGAATTTCCAGGACTTAAAATAATTTTATTAGCATTATCTTTACAAACATTGCAGGCAAACAAATCACAGCTACACAAAGTTGAAATATAAAATCCACATTTAAGTCTGGTTCATTACTGTACACCTGGTGCTGCAAGATGAATTCAAATCATTATCAAAAACAAAATAAGGCGTACTATCTACTCGAATTTATGCGCACCAAAGTACGTTAAGCCAACGTACAAGTAGTTAAGATCGATTTTGGAGATAAACATTACACTAATGTCATTAACACAAGAGGAAATTCCTTCAGAATTCCAAGATGTCTTGCCTATTGCACCGTAATCGTCAATGGAATACGCAGACTACATAAAGGAGCTCATCAACATTTATCTCTGAAGACCAACGTGAGAAACAAATCAGATCATTTCGTTCTATTACCAGTACAGCAGCTAGATGTGTTTGTTTAGCCTTTGTTGACGTTAAAGACGTGACTATAATTCTCCTGGTTCTTTTTTTTCTTAACGGCGACCGTCACGTTTCGTCTTGCAGTGAGACCAGTCATTAGGGAAGCCGGGAAACAAATTGGATATGTAAACAACAGTAATTTAGAGTGGAATAATATTTAAATCAAATTTATTTTCTTCGTAGAGTTATGCTCAGGAACAGAGTAAACAAGAATTGAAGTTGTTTATAATGTACAAGATAAATGCTGATTACATAGTGTGTAAACGAGGAATTCAGTTTATTATTAAATAAGTTTTGAGCATTTGTTAATGTTTGCGAGGCTTGTAGAAAGGTTAATTTGGCGACGGAAACATCTCTAATTATATAGACTGATATTCTGAGATTTACTTTAGTTAAATTAATCTCATATATTCAATGCTCCTATGCCAGAAAACTAAAAAAAAAAACATCTTAGATAATAGAATACTAAAACACATTTTTAATACTAATGAAAACTCTAGCATTTCAATAGCTCGACTTTTGTACATAGTAAGAATTTACGAAATAAATTTATTACCATTTTTTACGCTATAAATAAAGTAAAAAAAAATGCATCCGGCTTTCCAATTCAGCATTTTAATCCCTTTCTTGGAATACTACTAATGAATTCGTTGTAAGGAAATGTAATTAGAATCATGCTTCACTGATTTTAATTGAGTTAATAGCGTTCTTTATTGCGTAATAGGCTATTAGTGAAAGACCTCTTAAGTCCGAATTATAATAAGATAACGATGACGACATCTGAGAAGCTAACTAATTTTCTACATTTCACAGAATTTTATGCGGTAATTATAAAACTTAATAAAATTACCGTTCTGCATTTCCATCGTTATTTTCAGCACCATTTCATGAGATTTCTAAGAAATTTTAACTTGAGAAATTATGTATCCGTATTCTAAGTTTTTTAAACAGGAAGAATAGAGCTAGCCACTACGATTAAGATATGCATCTTTACATGATAAGTGAAAATATATTCACATTATAGAACTGCAGACCGACTATTTCTATTTTATTTTTTTAAATATTATTTCCAGTAATCACTAATAAAAAAACTGATGCAGCGATTAGTCTTGAAATGTTTAAAAATATAGAATTTCCTTGAGAATCTGCTAGGGTTTGGAATACAGTAAAACCTGTTTTTGTGCGGTAGATAGGAACCACATAAAAAGAAACCGCACAAAAGAGTATTTAATAAATTCATAAATTCCTTCATATAACAAACAACTTTGTTGACACACCACAGATTTTTTTTATACAATGTTCCTGGGGTCTGGACACCCCCTAAACCCCTTGAGTTTTATTCGATTGATGATAATCCTATATATATATAATGTAAAATTTAATTAAGTACTTGTAATTAACAATTTATTTTATTAATTAATGCTAACTATTAATATAATAACTCAGTTTTTACTGTTTTTTTTGGAAAACAAAATCAAAAGAATCAATTGGTGTTGTCTTCAGGTATGATACGAGTTGGGAAACTTTCGACCATGGACCCCCCTCCCCCTTGAAAAATTTTTGTGTGCGCTACTGACTGCTACTCATTGTAATCCAAAACGTGAATCTTCCTGTGATGGATAAGTTCAAAATCGCTTTCGTCACTTGGAGATACAATTTCAATTTATTTATTTATTTTTTTGCTCCACAAAGTAAGTGATAAGTTTTTGTGACGACGGTCAGTTGGTCAGTTGCATGTAAACGTCACGATAACCAGATTTGTATGATCGAAGCTCTTTTTGGAGTTCCATACTCCTTTCTGAATTGATAGCTATTTTTAAAAAAAATGTGTTTCCAATTTGTTAAAAAGCTTGATACCTGAATTTATTTTATCCTCTTTTAGGGAATTCAGTTCTTGTTCGTCTTCATAATCTATCAAATTTTTGATAATTCTCACTGTCATTGAAAGTTTCGTCTTCAATCAATCGCATGCTGCTAGCACGTTGTGAGAAAGCAATTGAACATGCATTTCCGAGAGACTGTTTTTAACAAATGTAAGGAGCGTATTGATAGAAAACATTACAGTGGTACCAAACCCGTTGAAATTAATGTACCACATAAAAAATCGCACAAAAATAAAATTGCATAAAATCGGACGACACAAAAACAGGTTCTATTGTATTGGTATCTAAAAATATGTCTTTAGTATGAGAAAGCAGTGAATCATTCAAAAATATTATTTTTTGTCTGTGAAAAATTCGAATGTTGGGGATCAAAGTGACTAAAAAGAGCAATTACAATGAAAGTAAATATGTATATTTTTTTCCATATGGGCGTAGTAACTAAAAGGACATGGTCACGAACTCATGATCTGCATTATCGAGTCATAGGTCAGAGTCTTGGTGCCACTGAACACCCGTCTTGCAGAAGAATCAATGCATGTTAAACCTGTCGTGGTTCATCACCTTTAATTTCGTGTGGATGTTTAGAGAGTTAGGTAAGAGCCCATTCGTCATCCTCAAGATTTAAAGATATGTCTAAGAGAATTTTCCGTCTAGAATTCTGTCTCTGGTTGGATATTGATACTTTTATTAAACATTAGTTATAAACTAGGTCACTGAAAAAGAAAAAAAAATAATTAAATCAGCTCAAAACAACTTTTAATTTTCAATGCCATAAAAGTTGTTTTGCAAAAATAGATATTTTTCAATTCCTACTATTAGTTCCCTTTCTCCTTATATATATTTATTTATAAATAAATATACATGTATTTTTTCAAATTTTCAATCATTAATAAAATGCTTCCTATTCGTCCATTCAAGTAGAAATACATTTTTTTAAACTTGTTGTAGACGACACTTGATGTTAATGCAGTTTTTTTTCAAATATTAATTCAATAATTAAATTAAAATGAATAATTAGTAACAAGCAAAAAATGTAGTCCAACAGCACATATAGAAAGGAAAATAGAAAATTGCCAGGAAAATCGCTTTCTATTTTGTTACGTAATATTGTGATTCTATCATATGTATATACATATTTATTTAATTGTAACTATTTACTAAAAAGTAACTAAAATAACATTTTTATTTGTTGACCTAAGTAGGGATTGACTTACATTTTTTTCTTCATATTACTAGTATATTATATAATAGTAAGCTAGCATCAAGTACTGTCTGTTTGATAAGTAAAGAATATATTTCATGAAAAATACAAATGTTTTATGAATATGCATTATGAATTTCACAGTCTTTCCTTAATTATTTTTATTAGCTATTGAAATTATTTCCTGTTAATAAATTTAATCAAATGGCATAACATTTTAGCTATTAACGCTAACAAGCTTTACCACACGAAATGCAATGTATGTATCATAAGAGCAAATGCATTAAATCGCATATATCATAATTATTATGACTAAAATAATCAAGCAAAAGAAGTTTAGTTGAAAATAATTTGAAAGTATATTTACTTGAAGATTGTCCAAAATCAAAAATCTCAGATTACACATGATAAACAGCCCTATTCCTTTTAAAATAAATCGATGAACATAGTGACTACTGCAAATTCTGCTCGAGTTAGTATGTACTAGATATTAGTTTGTACTAAATATTAGTTTGCTGGCTAGAGTCAAATTTCCTTGAAATTCATCTGCGTTTACGATTAAAAGTAGGAGAAAGAATATTCTCCCGATTTTGGTCTTGAGGCTATCTAAGAATTTTCGTATGTCAACAGTTCTTTTTTTCGGGTGGGAGGATAACATCATGAGGGATATATCTTGCGATGGCCTCAGGAAACTGAGTCGAAAGTTATTTAAGTGTGTTTACTTGAGATGTGGCAGATAAAACATCTGGCTTCAGGATTCAATGATGCTTTTCCAAAATTCTAAGCGTATCGCTATTCGTTTATTTAAATATATTAGTTTTATCGTTGAATCAATGGTAAAATATCTTGAGTTATTGATGATAAAAATAAAATTTGAGTATTTTAAGATGTGATTTTCCCTCTTTTTCTTTACAAATTTGATTCGAAATACTAAACGACTAATACTTCTGCTTCATGGGTACCAGGGCATCATAAATCTTAAAATAAATCAAATTTTCATTCTTATTTTTAAAAAATAATGCATAATTTGTATTGCAAAAATATGTAACATTTATATATTCGTTTATAAAGTAATTATATAAAATTATCAAATTATTTCGTATTATATAAAATATTAAATAAAATTATCAGGCATTTCACTTTTTTTCAAAAGTATAAATAAAACCTTTCCATTTAGTTGCACTTAAAAAAAAGCAAAATTGCACCATGTGCTTACAAATTTGTTAGGCTTATGTAGAAAATGCGTCTGCATATAGAAAATTAAAATCAATTGTTCACGAAATAATGTTTATTTTTTTAAATAGTTTTAACTATAAATAGGAATAATTATAAAAATTGTTAAGATTTAAATTTCTATAATTTTTGTAAAAACGTTATACAATTATTTTACTAAAAATAGGTTCATTTTATGTTATTCTTGATTTATATATGTGTGTAAACTATATTGTCTGGTTAAGAAATATTTTTTAAAAAGGGATTCCTAAATAAAGATATTTGTTATGAGATGCCAAAAATAATGTAAATGTTCAACTAATAAAAATAGAACTTTTGAACAAAAAAAAAACATTGTTGTAGCCTTAGAGAATAATTAAAATATCATTATTAGTCATAAAAAATTAGCTCAATCAAAAATATCAATATATATATATATATATATAAATATTGTTGCTTATGTCACCTGTCTGACATAGTCAGATCGAGGCCCGCGAAATTCATCATGGCAACGGGCTAGAGATACACCTGTCATTAGCCTAAGCTTTGAGCCCATGAAGGTGACAATAAGATTTGCTCACGATAGATGGCGACACCATTCGGACCCACTGATTTAATGAGCACGTACTCCGTGTGTACTCGGAGGATATTTGATGGGATCGGGCAACGAACCCAGACCTTCCGGTCTGGCGTCCGATGCTCTAACCACTAGGCTACCCACGGCCAAATATATGTAAATGTGTATATATACATGCATCAATTGATGATTTATGCAGTTACAGTTTGATGCATATTTAGTTATTTAGGATAGTTGTGTTTTTGTGTTTTAAGGTATTTCTTTAGTGAATATATTAGGTTCTTAATTTAAACTTTAAAATTTAAAATATTTTATTATTATTATTATTATTATTATTATTGTATTTCCATTTTATGATGGGTGTATTATCTTTGATGTTTGATGGTTCAGTTATATTATGCACTTAGTTGTCTTAGAGTTTTAACATCTTTGTGTTATAATAATAGCTTTCAAAATGCAAAGACAAATAGCTTAATTTTTTAAGTCTTAACTTTTTGAAATTTTTGAGATTTTAGATATTTCTAGATTTGTTTTTACCAAGTTGCAACAGAAGGAAGGTTAACGTCATTAAGCTAGTTTAACCCTACTTATTGGTCCTAAGTCTGAGGTTGCGGGAGTAATTTATAAAGTTTTATTAAAACGTTGGTATTTTATTATTTTATATTTGCTATTGATATTTTAAATGGGATTTTGTATTCTAGGATTGTAAGAATTTCAAGGTTTTTCTTATTTATATACATATTACAAGAAAAAACCAAGAGTCCTAATTTTTTTGTATTTTTCCTCTTTCGGGTATGTCTTGGTATCCTTCAATATTTTTATTCTTCTAAAAATTACGAAACAAAACTTATGTTCTACGGGTGTATTTGTTAGTTTCAACAAAAAAGAATATACATATCGTAATTTTAGCAGATTTTTAAACAGGTTTCACTTATAATTTTGACGTGAAAATCGTTAATAGTTTTCGTTCAAATGTAATTATAACTTCACTGTACGAAGCCCAATGAAGACGCTGAAGTGTGGTGCAAAGACAAACCATACCAAGATGTGTGTGTGAGTATGTATATGATATATAATATTAGAAAAATGATCAATGGTATTTTAGAGAAACATTTGAATGATATTCAACACAATCAATTTATGCATTTGTATAAAGGCATCGCTTGAATTTAACAACTCAGGTTTGCGATTGTTTCATCAAATACGTAATTTACATCATTGCTGTTTGAGACAGTTGTTTAAAAGAGCGCCTTTCTTTTATTAATTATTACTGATTAATAAAAAATATTTCTATATGTTTAATACTTTAGCTCTGCAGCTGTGTAAATAGAATTATTAATGGTTATTAGTGTAAATGTTGGGTTTTTTTGCAAGTTTTTTGTCCAATTTTATAATTATAATTATTTGTAATTCATAATTACAATTGTATTTATAGTTACAATTAATATTTAACATTTATTTTCATTGGAAATTTATTGTTTCATTTCATTGTGCATAATAAATTTCATTAAATACCTGAGAAATTTATAATTGTTCTTGATATAACTCTTATTCATGTCATGCACGTTTAAATGTAGCTATTTTATTCAAATGTAAAATTCGCTGAAAGGATCTTTAATAAGTTTATTTATTTGAAATTCCTTAAACAAAAAACATACTGCACATTGTAATGGAATGTATTTCCATTTATTAAATAGTAAAACAAAAGTTAATGTTATTAACAGTTATATTAACTCATCTTCTTTAAATCCTTTCACATTAAACCTCTGCTTTTCTGATTCACCCATTTAGCATTGTTTAAAACACTAGAGGCCAATTCTACGAATTAGCCTGTAAAATATTAATATCATGGCCGTCGCGATTTAAAAAAAAACATTTTTCAAGCGAAATCTTTCTTAATTATTTTCATCGAAGACGTCTTGACTCCTTCATTAGCATCAACTCTCGGCAGAGAGCCATCAGGATTTTTACGTGGGATTAGACTCCAAGAAAAGAGAGAATCGTTCATAAAAATTTAATCGTCCGCAAGGATTTACTACTTTCAACGCGCGACGGAATAAAGGCTATAAACGTGGAGATAAAAGATTCTTTAGTATATATCTTGGTCAACTGCGGCCATTTCCTCTCGAAATCAAAATACACCAGGGACTCGCCAAAACATTCCCCGTGGAACCTTAAATTCATGAATTCAGATGATTGTTCCCAGTTGATCGATTGTTTCCGTTCCTATCACCGGATGCGAACAGTTTTCAGAACTTTAATCTTTGAAAGGATTGCAAGATAAAAGAACATAAAGTAATGGCTTCTGTATCCTTAGACTGGAGATAAATTGCACAGGTTCTTACGTGAAGACAGCTCCAAAAGAAATCATATCGATTCTTTTGAGCACAAATCTTACATGAAAACCCTGAAGGACGTTTTATCGACGAAAATTATTCTTTCTAAAAGCAGATCTTAAGGCAACGTAATTGTATCCTTGTGCTATGAAAGGAATATCTTTCGCTAGGGATATTCCTCAAGTTGAAAAGATAGAATAAATTTAAAGTTTTGCAGGACATGCTTCTCTTTCCAGGAGTAGGATTAGGATTTCCAATTACAGAAGGTTTCTTTTTTTTATCTTTCTGTTCTTGCTGGGAATGTTTTCACCTGTTTGTTAAAATTTTTGAATGAATGGTGAAGGGAATTGTTTCGTTTTGCTAAATTAATTATTTACCGTGGTTGAGACCAACTACCTAAGAAAAGAAGCAACTAAGTTAGTTTTCATTCAGTCAATGAATTGAAATTCGGTTTGAAATGTTATGTTAAGATTTTGCTGGATCAGTGTTCAAATGGATTCATTTTATTTCAATAATATATTAATGCTCTTTTAGTAAATTGAATATTGTATATATAAAATTTTTCTAAGTTACCGTTTTTATAAATGTACAAAATTATTGTTGTATGTATTATATTACGAAAATATTTGAAATAAACTGAAATAGTAAATTCATATGAATAATTATGTAAGAATATAATTTTACAATTTTATCTATCTTGGAAATATCTCATGGTTTTCAGTATGTAAATATGCTGTATAAATTAAGTTTGTCTTGTTTTATTAGATATTTTGAAAATTTTTAACAGAGAATTAAATAACTTGTGTTATATTTGTGAAAGTACTGGATGTCCGAAGAATGAGGCTACAATTTAAAATATTAATTACAAATAAAAAATAATGAATAAAGATATTAACTTACCTTAAGGAAAGTAATAAAGTTTTTATACAATGCTTTTATTGCATGATTTCAATGTACGCTCCATTTTCTACGCGCAAAACATCGAATCTATACAAGATATCTAGCCATGTTCTAAGAAGCATTGCAAGGTTAACAACCTCAATTATCGCTGGAATTTAACTTTTCATTTAATCAGTATCACTAATTGAATATGTATAAACAATTTCACATATATCTACAAGAAGTCCGAAGGTGTTATGTCTGGAGATCCACGCTATTGGACTTTTTTTTTCCATCTATCTCTAGGGGTACTTCCAAACTCCGGTGTATTTACGAAGTACCCTTGTTGCAGATTAAAATTTAAAAAAATTATTCTACATCTTTCACTTGTTCTTGTGACGAAGCCATTTTGAAATTAAAATGTTGAAAAATGAGGGCGTTTCTCCGTCCAGTTTGCATTTCATTAATCAAAAACTATAACCTTTTCCTTATGAATCATAAAAATCCGTAACTGAAAATCTTTATTTATTTTTAATTAATTTTTTAATGTATAGTTGCACTTTTCGGACACCCTTACTTTTTATTTTAGTTAGTATCTTTTATTACTGTAACCATTGTAAAAACTATTTTATTGATATATAAGTTTTCTACCAATTTTAAGTACTTTGCATATGAATATTTTAATACATGTTTTTATTTTTTAGCTATTTATTAGCAAATACAAATAATGCATCAAAAAATATTTGATTTATGCAATGTTTTTTTCTTGAATTATTGGTTAAAAAATAACTTTTCAATTATTTATTTACTTCTGCTAACGATCAGATAATCAAAACCAATAAATTAAAATAATTTATGTTGGCTATAAAAAATGCAACAATATTTACTAAAGTCTTAAGATACATTAAAGCAGAAATACTTTGGCTCGATCTGATCCTCTTGTTGATTAATGGATACGAAAATTATCTTAAGACAGTGTAAATTAATAGGTACCTGAAAGATAAGATTAACTGATTTGATAAACATGCCTTTCGCAATTTTAATACGATCCCAGCAGAAGAAAATAAATGTTTCGGATAAAGCTATTCTCTATATTCTTTTTCTAATCTTAAAAATTCAGCGAAAGTTTCGTTCCGGTACATTTATCCTAGCGTGTTCTTTTATTTATACTTCATACTTATCTTGTTTGAATATTGATTTTGTTCTTGTACTTTGTAGGAGCCGGATATGAAACTATTTTCCTGCCATGCAAAGAACCCGCATGTGAGTGGAACGGCTTCCACAACGCACAAACTTCGGGTGGTGTGTGAGTATAACGTTGTGTACCCCAGTTTTTGCGCTGTGTGTAGTCGAGGTTATGTGTAACTTAGACGCTTCGAGAGACAAACGTCGCGTAGAAAAGCCCTTATTGAATCTTGTTCCAGTGATCGGGAGCGCAAAACTTTTTCTTTCAAAATGATGCTTTTGCGTGATACTGGATGTAGTTACTATGCGCACGATTCTGGTTGGAGTTCCTGTTTAAGAGTATTTCGTAATAAAATAAAGGGTTATTAGAGGAGTATTAAAAAGTATACGGAAGAAAATGATGGTATACTCTAACGCTTCATCAAATGTAGAAAATTGTTAAATGAATATTTTCTTAAATAATGCTGAACTTTATTTTGAAAATAAATAATTTATCCGATATTGACTACTACTGTTATAAGTGGAACTGAATGTTCATGAATGCATTAGCTTAATTTACGTTTCGAATTCTGAAATTAATACTAAAAAAAGTGGGAAATATTTTTGTGTCTTATTTTGTATTTTTACTGTTATTGTTACTAGGTTCGGTGCAGGGATTTTTTTTTTTTTGGCTTTTTTAAAAAGGGTATGAATGAATAAATTGATCGATAATTAGGGTCACTTGAATTAGAATACACATTTGCAAATGTTTTAAGAATGTTAGTACAAGGGGAGAAAAGATATTTAAATGCAGTTTTTTAGCAAAATATAAAAAAAGAATGACATGTTTTCAAAACATTATCCCTTTTTGAGAAAAATGATTATATTATAATAATAATTTTTTTGAAGAAGTTTAAAGAAGTAGATTTATTCCTATTTTAATATTTCAGAGTAGAGAATAAAGCACAACAATTATATTATTTCAATTGTAAAATCGTAGAAGAACCTTAAATGTGGGATTTTTTTAAATATGTAATTTATAAGTAGATTTATTCATATTTTTTTAATATTCCAGATAAGAGAATAAAACACGCCAGTTGATACTTGAATTAAAAATAACTCTGAAAATAATGTGTTTTTTTTTCATGAACTTCGTGCAGGCACTTTACCTAGTGAGCGAATATTAACGTCACACTGTTCAATGACGCATTACTCTCAACTGGCATGATCGGTTATGGCGAAACTGACCCCATGGATATATGAGGTGTATGATATGAGGTCCCAAAACAGTTGTTGCCAACTCAACTCTTTTTCAAGCTATTCATCTTAGTATCGTTTTTTTTCTGTGTGTCACTTTTGTGTTTTGTTAAAATATTATTATCATTGAAGCACATTTTTCAAAAAAAGTAAAATGTTTTAAAAATAATTTTTTCCCCAAAAATTGTATTTAAATAATATTTATTGTAACAATATTCCTCAAACAATTATATATATTCTAATTTAAGTGACACTAAATATCAAAACAATTATTAATTTATACGCTTTTGTAAAATCACGGTTACGAATGTGGTCAAATGCCTTAATCTGCATTCTTCTAAATGCCTTTTAAATGCGGTAATGATAACAAACAATTAATATAATAATGAATACAAATACTACTTAAGTACTCACAAACTGGACCCTCAAGAAATATCACAATTAAGATGTATTTATTTGTTTAATATATACAATAATAATATGACTTAATAATATTTATTTATTTATATTTTCGTTTTAAAGTATGTAAAATATTTATACAAATATCACTTCAAATGTTAATGACAGGAATAGCGAATACAAAACTGTTTTTATAGAACTTTATTAAGGTCTTTACTTAAATAAATAATACGTGTGTAAGAGGCAATCTCCCTTATAAGAAGCTGTATGCATTCATGAGTATTCATGAACAGCAATTTAAATTCTAAACTGCAATTTTCCCCAAGCTTAACTTTTACTCCAAATAAGAATGCATGGTAGCCTCAAATTCCAGTTCAGGCAAATACTCCCCAACAATTTAGATCCACCAATTTCAACTCCTCAATTCATTTCTGTTACATTGTGTGCAAATAACCAATAAACTGATGCTGAAGTCATCAGAGGAGTACAATACAGCTAGAAGAAGATAAGGATCTTCCGATAACCTTCATTATGATTAAACTGATAAATTCCCAAGCGGCTCTCTTTTCCTGGTGAGAACAATAAAGGCATCAAGGAAGCCCAGCTCTTAGTAGGGTAAACTGCTAATTGATCGGCACCATCACTTTGGATGGGGTCCAAAAGTACGGCCAGTCCCCTTCCGCCATACCAGGTGCATTATGTCTCACAGTATTTCGTCTGTCTGATGGGCTTCGTTGTCATATAAATCTGCTTCGTTCTTGTAATGAAGAAGTAGGTGTAGCATCCTATTTTCATTAGCAACGAAAATAGGGTGCTAAAATTCTTGGACACAACATCACTAATGATGTTATGGTAGGACGTGTCTTGCATTTATAATTGCTTTGGAACTGAAACATGTACATCGCAACAAATAATGGAGTTCCTAAAGTATTATTTATAAATATCAAGAATGTTTGAGAAAAATTCTTATTCTCAGAAACAATAAGATCAGGTGTAAAAGAGTTTGATATCTTTACAAAGAGCTGAAATAAATGCACTTATTTATTGTTTGAAGTTGCTAGTTTTTTGTATATTTTACACTATAACTAGAAATATTCACGGATGTAAATAAGTTGTTATTCTTTTGCAATTTTTGTTGAACTTACGAATATTTGAAACAGTATTTGAATAATGAATTATTTTGTGATCTATAAGAAAAACGTTAACTTTCAGGTAAAAGTTTATAAATTGGTAGACATTCTAAGTCCATGTTACACAGCTCATACATTCTTAGCTACACAATTATTTATGCTTTAATTAAATAAGATTATATTTATTTTGCAAACAATGAATTATTTGGCAAGGTATTTAAATAATCACCTATAAAAGTAAATTTTGATTGAAGAGAGATATTATTCTCCGTTTTATTTCTTCAATGATCTAATTGTGATTTTAATGTAATTTATCATAAAATCTGGCGTATAACATGCACCACGTTTTTTACGAAGAAACATGAAATATACATTAGCAAATGCGCTTATATTTTGAAGTATTATTCCAAGCTTTTGAGAAAACTAGTAACTACAACCCTTCAAGTTCATAAAGAATGTCGATTCTTTTAAATAAAGAGTATTTCGATATATGCAAAAAACTTAATTTTTTTTCTATGTTCATTTTCTTTTTTTATTTTTAAAGCTTTCATTTTTATACCCGGCGTATAACGTGCACACGTAAATTTCGACCATAATTTTTGTGCTGAAAATACATGTTATACGTCAGATCTTAAGGTAATTTATTTGAGGTAAAATATGTATCTTAAAATAAAAAAAAAACAATAATACTCAGTAAACGAAGGTATTTCTTTTTCTTTCAATTACTTACCACACATTAAGAAAAAAAAATCAAAGTTGCACTTTTAATTTAACTGGGGAAAAACAGAAAAAATACAAAGATGAATTCAAATAAAAAAAAAAAGAACTTCAAGTAAAAGATTATTTCTTTCAGATTCAGAACTCGGATTTCACCGACAAAAATATTTTAAAAAACGGCAACGAAAAAAAAATGTATTGTTCTAAGATTTCGATACCTAGTTTCTTCTTACAGTTGAATTGAAAAGCTGATAAATCCTTATGTAGTGTAGAATCCTTTCTGCTTCAAAACTGACTTGTGACACTACAGGTTTATTACATGATATAGTATAACACCGTATTGTATGGACTTTTTTCGAGATCGCAGAATATATTGATGGGATATTTTTTTTATCCATCGTAACCTCAAAAGAACAAATTCAGCTTTCGAAAAGTAGCAATGCAGGAAAGGATAGTAATACAAAGCTTTGGATATAAGATTTCATTCATACTTTCTGTCTATAATTTGACTTTGACTTTTCTTTTTTTTTTGACAGATTCACCTAAGCCACCAATTATTTTGGGCTATGACGCCGGAACGCCTTTGCAAGTGGGTGATATGCAGAGATTCAACTGTGTAGCTACAGGAGGAAATCCACCTGCTATGCTTAGTTGGTTCAAAGGAGATAGAGAGGTAGATTTCTAAAAATGTATTTTATATATTTTACTTTTCAGTTTATCTCTTATTATAATTTCTGATTCAATTTAAAATAACTGACATTGAAATGAAATTTAAATTTCTATCTTCCGTAGTTTTATGAGGAAAATGTTAATTTTGTAGGTAAAATTTTCCCAATAAATGTTAGGTTTTAACTTTTCCTTGCTTAATTTTTGTATTCTTATTTAAATGTTATCACGATTTGTAAATTAAGCATATAGACCATATTAAATAATTATTATGATTTGGATATAAAAGAAAGTAAGTAGACTCTTTACAAAAAAAAAAAAAATGTTCAAAAATAATATCTTACTTTGAAATTTGTAAGATAAATACATGTAATTTTTGCGAAGATGATAAATTTCAGAATTATTTATTGTTATCAATACGAGAATAATTGTTGTTCATAATAAATTACAATATGATTTACGATAAATGTATATTGTGTATTCTTTCTTAACATTACCAAATTTACAGCTAATTTATTCGACCAATTCTGTAAGACTAAAATTGTTTTAGGTAAATAGTCATTTGATGAGTATTTTTTGGCATTCCTATTGGATTGAAAGTAAGAATGTTTTAAAAAAAAAACATTACGTTTCGGAGGGAATAATAAAAACATAAATACATAACCTTGCAATTTTTAAGGAATATTCAGCAATTCATTTTTTACTTATTAGATCAAAGCCATTTTCTCTTTAATATAAATTGGGCACTAATTTAAAAATACATGAACTACTTACATGTTTTAAAGCATTTCATCTTAGCTGCCAAAAAAATTTGCTTTTAATAAAAATATCATTATCTAAAAGGTTAATTAGGTATCATTCATTTGTTATGGAAATATAATGTAAATATCTCTCAATAATTTCACAAACTTTATCAGCGTAATACACAAAATAATTCCTATGTGGCTGACATTTAATTAAAATGTTTTTAATATAAAAATTGAAATAATTTTAATTTATTTAAATTATGAGAAATTATCTAAAATCCTATCAGATTGTCTATTACAATCGTAAATAAACATATAGTAATTTTTAAAAAATATATAAATTAATTTTTTGTAATGAAATACAAAGTTATCCATTGGGTGCTTGGGGCGGGCCCCCAGGGGCCCGTGGCCCAAAAGTGACTGAAAGAGCTCATATAAGCTGGATATAACAAGATTTTCTGGTTATAAATTTCAAACTACCAATGCCAAGGGATCTGTAGATCTTTTGCACCTAGGGCCCGAAGTGAGCTTAAATTGGCACTATACATTCCAAAATATTGTGAAAAACACAAAAAACCACTGATAATCTGTAGAATGAAACTTTTACTGTAGCCATACAGAAAGAGAAAGTACAAAATTACAATTTTTCTTAAGTTATCTTACTAAGTTGAAAATGTGTTTCTTAAGTGTTAAATCTTAGGACCATAGAAAAAAAGAGAATTATGAGCATTGAGAAGGAAGAAGAAATAATACATGAAACCAGAGAATTTTAAGTTGTTTTTCTAATACAGTCGACTCTCGATAATTCAAAGTTGGATGGACCAATGAAAAACTTCGAATTGTCAAGAGGGTAAAAAAAAAAAAAAATCCCAAAATACACAAAGAGAGATTTTTTTAACACTTTTAAATTTGAAACTATGTAATGAAACAACAATTGTACATATGTATAAAATTATTTTAAAGTATTTTTAAAAAGTACATATTATACAGAACTTAGAAGTTATGTATTAAAATAATACATTCACATACACACACAATCCCACGCATCTCTTCCTCACAATAGCGGACTATCCTATCCTTTCTGAACCCATGTGTAGCAACGACCGTGTTTAACGAAAGTTATCGATGGTTGAAAACAGGTTGACGGTCTACTCTCCACTTAAAGGAATGAAAACAACAAAAGTGTCTTTTCGCCTTAGAAACCGGAAAACACTAAGAAGGGATAGTAGGCCGATAGTCATCAAAGAGGTTACGTTACAGGAGAGACACACAGAGACAACATAACGCAAAACTTGTAATCTTCAAACTGTTTATTAAAAGACTGCACACGATTGTGAGTGTTCAAATTGTCAAGAGTTTTATAAGATAATTTCGAATTATTGCGTGTTGTAGTCTGGCCAGCCATAGATTTTACTTCGATTAATTGAGTGTACCCAAACGTATTGTCTTAGTTCGAAAGATCAAGAGTTTTTCTAGGGACTGAGCATATACTTGAAATTATCGAGAGGTTTCTATTGTCGAAGGTTTGAATTATCGAGAGTCGACTGCATTTATTTTATAAAACTTGTAAGAATATTTTTTAAATGTGTATTTTGAAGAATGAAATTTTCACGATAAGTTGTGCATGGGAGAAAAAAAGAGTATATCTCCAAAACAATCCAATAAAATTCAATAAAATTTGTAACATTTATGAGCCTGTTAGAGTATAACCTTACATTTTAAGATAGTTGCATTTAATTAAATTTTAAAGCCAATTTTAGCTTAGAACGTAAAACAATAAGGTCAAAAAATTATTAACGTCAAATTTGAATTCTTATAAAGTATTTATTTCTTAAAATATTTTTTATCCCTGTGGTTTGTGACCCTGCACATGAATCAACAAGTAAAATTACATTATGTCCGATGTATTTTTATTTATGTGGTTGTACGTAACATTGCAATTTTTGCTAAAATTTTATAAAAATGATATTTTTTTCATGAACAACAGGTGATACGTTTTTTATTTAATAATTATGTTTCTTAAGATCTATTTACGTCCTTTTAAACAGTAAAATTCTTCTGAAAATCAGTTTTTGAAAAAGTGGTCTTTGCGTTGATACATTAGTTAATGTTAAAGAAGCAAGTAATAAAACAAAAAGAATTAAGTCAATTTCCACTTAGGTCAACAAAGAAAAATTTTAATTTAGTTACTTTTTTGTTAAATAGTTACACTTAATATAAATATGTATATACATAAGACAGAATCACAATATTGACAAAATAAAAAGCGATTTTCCACGCAATTTTCTATTTTCCTTTCTATATATGGTGTTAGACTAGTTTTTTTTTGTTTGTTACTGTTTATTCTTTTATTTTATTTAATTATTCTAATAAAATAGTATAGTGTAAAAACGAAATCATATTCCCAGAAATTAGGCCATCCCAAACAGGAATCGAACGCATGACCTTCCGATTAGAAGTCCAACGTGCTATCCATTGCGCTTTAGGAACACAACCAACGATTTTCCTTTCTATATATGCCGTTAGACTATTATTTTTATTTGTTACTATTTATTCATATTTTAATTTAATTAATGAATTAATATTGGAAAAAACTGCAGTAACATCAAATGACATTCAATGAAAGTTTAAAAAATGCATTTGAAATGGAATGGATGAGTAGAAAATATATAATAAAGGATTTTTGAAATCTGAACAAGATATATATATATATATATATATATATAAAGAGAAAAAGAGAGAGATAGAGAGTGAACTAATAGTAGAAATTGAAAAATATGATTTCGTTAAGTAAATATCACCCAAAAATATCCTTGCATGCTTCCATCATTTAATATTAGATAATTCTCCAAAGTGTGGTTAATTGTTCTAAAAGTCCTTCACCACAAGAAAAAACATAATTAGTTTTCCCCATAAAAAAACTATTTTTCGATAAAAAAGTAAAGCTAAAATTATTTAAGATGTCACTCTTTTTTATAGTAAATTTGACTGCTCTTTAACTATGTAGGGTTAACACTTAATTAATCTAATCAAGCGAAAATATCAGTACTCCTTATTTGAAAGCGTAAAATTTGTGTTAACCCTTTATTATTCCCCCTTTCTATACTAATTGCCTTTTATTTCTCGTTTCAACTCTATTTTTTTTTTTTTACAAAACATAAGCTGCTTAACGGTAAAATAAAAGAATAAATTTAACATCCAGAAATACGCTTTACAGGGGCAAAGTTGCCGAAACCTTGTTTTTGATGAAAACTATTTCAGATTAAAAGTGTTGTGACCTACAAACATTAAAAATGGATTAAAAGGAATTTCGTTTTTCTTGGTGAGAAAAAATAAATTAATCTTCTTTTAGCTTTTAATTAGAAATTTCTATTAAAGTCGTTAAAATATCTTTGAGTTTTCCAATTTGCTTAATGATCCCGTGGCGTGCCTTCAGACCTTCCAGGCGAAACTGAAATCCTTTCGAATGTAGTGTTAGAAAAGAAAACAATTTGTGTAATATATTTTTCTTTTCAAATAAAGTCGAACGTTTTTACCTGAAAAATTTATTTTGTAGTCAGAGAAAAAATATATCGTATCACATTTCCCCCCTGTGAACTAGAAAAACATCTGCTTGAGACCATCTGCTTTTTTTTTCGGTATTCACCCGGTAAGCAAAAAAGAGAGCTTAAGTTTGAAGAAGGAAAAAAATTTGAAATTGCTTCTTGAATAAAGCATTTGAAGTAAAGCTGTATCCATTCTTATATCACCAGAGGGGTGGGGTATTTAAAAAGTTTAATCTCTTTTAAAGAGAATGAAAGAAATTGATCTCAGAAGTTTAGCATATAAAAAAGTTCTTGTAGACACTATAGAAGATTAATATTTTTAAGAAATGAATAAAAGGCTACACAAACACCTGGAAGGCTGAATATTAATTAATTATTTTTTAATATTTTATATTAAGCGTATAATTGGGAAAGAAGATAATCTGTTGAAATGAGAATTCAACCAAAACACGCAGTTTTGTTTTTTTAATTTTGTGACTTTACAAATTATATTATTTTGTTTCTACGTCATAGATAAAGAACGAGTTCACAATAAATTACATAAAAAAAAACTGTAAGTGGATCTTTACTTTACCAAGAAATGAGCATTTGAACTCAGAAATGGCAACTCAAAATACAATGAAGTGCTACTGAATTAGAGATATCTAACTAGTAACGAATTGGAGCTCCTCTGGCCATGATAATAGCTGCCACGAAGAGGCATAGATTCAACAAGTTTTTGGAAACGTTCCAGTGAAATTAATAGACAAATATTGTCTAAATCTGTCCATAATTCAGTAAGGTTCATTGGTGCTGTGTGAGGGCCTTTCATGCCTGGTTCCAAAATATTCCAAAAATGTTTAATAGGATTTAAGTCTGGGCTTCTTTCTGGCCAATCTATGACAGAAAAGCCAGAGGAATGCTCATCCAACCAGCCAGTAGCCATCCGGGACTTATGAGATGTACAGTTGTCTTGCTGGAAAACTCCATTACCGTGCGGATAACAGAACAGCATAAACGGATGGAAATGGTTACCCAGGAACTCTACGTACCGAATTGCATTGAGAGAGGTTGGTACGCGCACCAAAGATCCCAAACAGTGCCAGGAAAAAGTACCCCAGTCCATGATTGAGCCACCATGCCCTTGTACAGTCCCAACCTGGTATGCAGACAAGACGTGCAGACCGATGGCAAGAATTGAGCAATGGTACTCTAATAGATCGACCTCTCCCGAAACCCATACGGTAAGGTCCGGCGCAGTCCGTTTATTGACTGTATGACTGGCACCGTCATTTAACTGGGTGGTAATTTGAGCTAATGTTTGACTTCGTTGGCTACATACAATACACCTGAGCTGTCTCTCACCAAGCACTGTCAAGGATTATTGCCCTTTTCTGTTTTCCCGATGCTAGTTTTTTGTCCACCATTCATGTGTTCTTGGTATACTCTTGACACTGTCGACCTTGAAAGTCCTAGCTGTCTGACGATTCCGGAAATTGAATGGTCCATGCGTCGCGCACTTACGATTTGTCCGCAATCGAAGGCGTCTAAATCAGGTAGTTTACCCATACTGCCATTCCAACAATTAATTCAATACAACTACAGTACGCGCTATATATGCAGTTACAACAGCGCCCTCACTCGCTACATAATTTGCAAAGTCCTTGCTATCCCTAATTCACTGGCACTTAAGTGTATTATAAATGCATTTATATGAAACTTTTTGAAATTTTACTTATATTATTTTCTAAAGAATGCATTAAAATAATTCGTATTATGTGGTTATTTTTTGAGTTACGGCTTGTTATTCCAATAATAGCCTCATAAATACGTCACTCAATTTTTTTTTACATTTTAACAAACTATTAAATTTTTTGTTCATCCCCTACATAAATATATGCAGCTTATTTTAATAATAACTTTATTTAAATATGTTTACTACTTGTTTTATGTAACCGTTTTAAAGAATTTTTCAAAAAATTCTAAAATGTCGCTTATAATTGTTATTTTTGTAAAATTTAGATAATTTATTTTTAATGTCGTTGGTTAAGTTTAAGTCGTTATTTGTGCTGATCCCTAAATAGTATTTACATTGTTTTAATATGCTATATATTTTTAAAAAGTACCCCGAACGTGTTCACGCGGCTAAATCAAGTAATTTAAAAATCTTTTTTGAAAAATTAACTGACAAAAAAGCGTGTTTGGTATGTTCAACTTGTTGTCTCTGTTTTTAAGAACATTTCTGAAATTTAAATTAACTATTTTGTACAAAGAATATTTTACTTAAAATTTTTGCCAATGAATATAATCAAACAAATTATAATGTATTCTAAAGAATCTTTTTTTTCTTTTTTTTCTTTTTTCATTAAGTAATCTTCATAATGAGGGGATCAAAGATCAAAGAATAAATTCTTCAATAACCAACTTTTTCCATAAGTGACATTCACTGTAAAACAATCTAAACATAAAATGCCTCCGATAATTACTGTCGCAATTTTAACTTTCCAAAATAATTCTAAAATCCCGCCAATAATAGTCTTATTTGTCTGCAAGCAGAATACAAACAATTAAAGTATGTCTTTTAAATAGCAATACACACACACACACACAAAGGAAACTGATAATTTGGTTCATTATTATTTATTTATATATTTCATTTAAAGTCAATGTATTTACTATGAACTCATTGAATTGTTTAACAAAATGAAAGGAATTCTAAAATCAATTTCTTTCATAAAAATGGGATTTTGTTTCTCGATTTGTTTCTGGAATTGCATTCACATCAAATATTACATTTTGTTAAAAGAAACTAGCAAAAACTCTCTTCCCCAAAAGTAGTCTCTGAAGCTTTCTTTCAATGAAGCGTAATAAAATATTCTGCTATTTCTTATTTGATTTAACTGTCTAGTGAACTGCTGGAAAATAAAACTACCTTTTCCATTTTGCTTGGAAGACTCGTTGTCTTTGATCAATATTCATGTAAGCAGACATTTTATTGTTTAGATATTCTCAAAGCTCTCTTTCATATTTGAATTGGGAATTTCTTATTCTGAGAGATCATGATAAGCATAAAAAAATCTAACAACTTTCTCCCAATTCCATTAAATAATTATTGTTACATTTCTATCTTCCATTATTAATGACCACAAAAAAAAACCCTGTTTTTTTTTCTTTGCATGAAAAAAATTTCGTTTTGTGATTTATGGAGCTATCGCATATTCAGTAGGGGAAAGAAGCCTGAAGTTTACTTTTACTTTTAATATGATAAAATGAATAATGAGAAGAATATGAAACAACAGACATTAACAGAGATAGTTTTATTGAAAAGTTTGTGTTTCATAAGTTTTATTGAAATGATAATTTATTTCTTCATCAAAGAAAATATTTCTGTGATGTAGTTCAATAATAGTAGAAAAAAGTATATGAGAACTGGTTATATTAGCATGAAAGGCAACTTACGTCTGCGACAGTGGTGTAACGTAAGTCCCCGCAACCCCTGCATTGAGGGGGCAGAGTCTCTAGGGGGCCCAAAGCTTGACTGATGCAAAGAACGTATTTGAGCTTGGAGACCTAAACTAGAGTTTGCAGGGTGGGCCCTAATATTCTTCTTCGTTACGCCACTAGTGTATGGTATTGTTTCTCATTTACCTATTTATATTATTGTTATCCTTATTGTAGAGCTGTGCATTAAAAACTTCATGAAATCGTCATTAAATTCTTAAAACACTTTCTTACATATTTTTAAATTCTTCTACTTTTCTTTCATACAAGATAGATATTTTTTTCCTTCTTTGGAACAAAATAATCTTTTGCTTGAGAATTTAGTACTTCTTTAAGTATTGCAAATAAACTTTTTAAAAAAATAATTTTTAGTGATTTTAATTATTTTTTCCATTGAAAAAAAATGTCCCCTTCCCTATTTTATTATATTTATCAACAATAAGAGACTACATAGGTTAACAAATTGTGAATGATTTAAAAATACACGCACACTACAAAAATGTTTTTTAAAATTTTGAAATCATCAAATTTAAATCTAAATTTTGCAAGTAGACAAGTTCTAGTCTAAGATTACAATTATTATGTGACTCATGTATTTATCTCATTGGCTATTCCTAATATTCTTATTCACATAAAAGCATCATTTTTTTTTGTTGAAGAATTACGTAATAAAATACGTTTTCGGTTTTCTTACAGTTTTTCTGTTTTTTTCTTTTCTTTCATTTTAGGTTTCAATGCAGTTTTTTTTCTTTGCTCTAATTAGGGTTCCATTAGATTTTAGATTTCCGGAATATAATTATATCATTTAAGTAGTCAGTTATAACTGGCAGTTATAACTAACTAATTAATCTAGCATTGCTCTCTCTATTCGAAATATTTTTTTTTTAACTTGCACACATCCTTTTTAAATTTGCATAGGATTTGCATTTTGCAAAATAATTTTCGAAATTTTGATTAAACCATATTTTTTTAATATAATATGAATTTACCGCTCTAAAAAAATGGCTGAATAAGCTATGCGAAGAAATCTTCCTCTTAACTTAAGTTTCATTATTCATGATGGTGATATTTAAAACTCCGTTCATAGTCTTAGCAAAAAATTGGAAGAATTAATTTTGCTCGATTTCAAAGGAATGAAACATTTTGTACAGTGGAACATAAAAACAACCATCTCTACGATTATTCAATGCATCCAACAATCCAGTACATTTGTACTACGAACAGAGGTAAAAGTCCTTAGTAGTTCTTTTAAAAGTCCCGAATAAGACCAGTTTTTCAGCGGAATGTTTTTGATGGTACAGTTCACGTATGCAAATTTCTTTAAAAAGAATTCATTGGAAATCACTATCTGTATTGATAACATGCAGAGAATGCTTTTTTTACGACCACTTCTTGTCTGGAAATAATTCACACATATGTTATTTTCTCCGCACTATCTGGAACTTATCAGCGGATTTTATATTTATTGCGTAATAAATTAACACTGGAATGATTACAGATATTTTATTTCTGCAATTTACATTCATTAGAAGTAATTCTTACAAGGTGACTTTCATCAATTCGCCAAATAATCTGAGACTACAGTATTTTGGCAATTTTCTATGCTCTATTATCGCTTTAATTAACTTTAAAAATTATATTTTGTTTTTTTTATAATTTTACCTGGTATAAGTTATTTTAGCATATTACATTTAATTCGAATTAATCTATTTTTGAACCTTTGATAAGATGTTTTATACTATCATCATGTTGTATTATCTATTAGAGTAGTAAAACTTTTTTTCAATATCACTTGTATTACGAATGCAGATCTTTTCCATGGAAAAGAAATCAACTTTCCATTATTCTAATTATTTTACAATTATAACTACTTATTTCAGCACAAATGATAAAGTATATGGACCACCATATCACCACTGTATTATAAATGTGGTACTGAATATCAAACTGGTATTATGATTATATCAAGAATTTCTGAGTGTACCCAGTATCCCAAATATTCATACCTGAAACGCAGATTACATTGCACACATGATATTCCATTCATATTCTCTATTAAACTACGTAACCCTAAATTACACGATAACACCAAGACAGATGTTATGATTGACTCGATCTGTCTTGCCCTCAGATCATCACTCTGATTGGCAAACGTGTTTTGGTGTACGAATGCAACATCCCGCATTATTTGCATGCAATTTCTAAAGCAATCACTGAAGATTAAAGTTATTGAAGATGGAAAGATAAATGTTGCTTACAATGGTGTTAAATTACAAAATTATTATTCAGAAATATTTTTAATCGACAAATAATTTTGGACAATATTATTAGTAATCACTTACTTAAATTCGTAAGTTAAAACAATTACAGCTTCATGGATTCATTCACATTGAAAAATACGTAGATGCATTGATATTTTGGTGGACAATGCACCATAGTGGTGGTGCAGCACTGCCCATTGAAGGGTTATCTTAGGTTGTGGTAAATCTTCCAAGGAAGGGGAAAAATATGTTGAGATCAGTGAAGGCTTAAGATTACTTGAGACCCTGTGACATCATGCAAAAATAGGCTCCACTTGTGACCCTTTTTAGATGTCAGTACTTTTTTAGATGTCTGTACATATATAGCATATGGTGTCAAATACTTATACAAACAATATACTCACAATCTCACAAACCTAGAAACTAACCGACTCAACCAACTGCTGCCTTTCGCCTAAATGGTGGTCTATGGGGATAGGTAGGGCCATTTTTCTGCTTAGGCACGTACATAGGATGCAAAAGGTTTGGGGAGGGGTCAAAAAATTTGCGGGTGAAAATAGAGAAAAAAATTAAACTTACAGCGAACGTGCCACAACCTAGCGAATCAGGAGAGAACACTTTCTGCCTACAAGAGATTAAAAACTGAAACGAGATCCACTATGGAAAATGAAAGGCTTAGCAGTTTGATGTAGCTGTGCACTCAAAATGATATTACAGTGGAAATTGATTACAATGATGTTATTAATGATTTTTTGGAAAAGAATAATTCCTTTTTCGATTTAAACCTTCGTTGTACAAGTACAATGACAGTGACTCAACAAAGAATAAGGGAAGTCGAAAAGTAACAGATAGTAAAATAATAAGCGATGAAAAAAGATGATAATTAACAAGTTGAAAACAGTTCATACGATAATGTATATTCTATACTGTAATTGCAAAAGATTACATTAATTTACTGTACTAATTTACAAAAGGGTGGGTGGGGTCCGTGATGTCATAAAGTAAGAAATAAACAAGATTGATCAAACCATACGACTATTCTTTCCTTATGACTGTCAGTCCAGGACACGGCGGGTTCATCCAAACAGCAAAAACAATAAAAGGAAGAAGTAAGAGTTAAGGAAAAATCCCACCTAAAACAAAACAGGAAAAGTAAGAATTGAAGCAGCAAATGGGATGTTCTGGAAATAGGGGGCGTAACTTTTTAAGTGCCTAAGACACCGAGGATAGTGAAAATGGCTCTGGGGGTAGGCCTAGGCAGAACAACGAACATGACATAATGATGCAGTCTTGCCGCTTTTTGCCATTTGGCATAAAATTGTCCCCGAAAACTTCTTCCTTCGGCCCCTTTTTAAAAGTAAGCCCCAATAGTGACCCTTTAAAAAATTAACAGTATAATATATATATAAGTTGCCAAATACTCGTACAAACAGTGACCATAATTGAAAAATGTGCATGTCTCACAATCTCACAAACCAAGGCACATACCTACTACCACCTTTCGATTAATGAGTAATGGTGGTGCATAGTGGTATGCATAGGCCAAACATGATAATGCAATCTTGTAACTGTTACCAGTTGGCCTAGAGTTCGAAATTCCCAATTTTTCGGAGAATATGCCCAAGAATAACATTTGAAGATAACAATTATTCTGATCATGATCTTATTCGGGACAAATGAAGGTCCCCTACCGAGACAGAGGCCCTGGGCCCGGCCCCAGTTAGTCTCTTCCTTAAGACGTCCCTTGTTGTGATCATCCTTTAAAAAAATCTAATGTATCAACTTTATTTGAAAAAAAGAAAAATACACATGGTTAAAAAATGTACATTTACCGCGGTTAAAAAGACAGTTACGCCCAATCGCATCATTAATAGCACTTGAAATTAAATTTGAATTATCAAACACTAATCCATTGCGAAGGCTCCTACACAATTCCCACTGAGATTGTATGCATTGTATTTTAAAATTAACTTTATTTTAGGATTTAATTATATTTGTAACGCATTTGCGTTAGTGCATTTTATTGATTCACAATTTTTACATTGGTTTGGCACATATAAAGAAGATCATATAGATATAAATACGCGTGTGAGTTTTTGAGAAAGATAAGATTAAAAATTGTAAGAGATATAACATTCCTAAATATTTTCAAATCTTGTAGCTGACATTTGCAAAACACAAACAAAGCTATACAAACATTCAAAATAACAAATTTACGATCCAAAATGCACCTGAGTATACTGAAACGCAGAACAAAGAGGGTTGTTTTATGTATTTATATGTTACGAATTTTGTTAAAAGTTTAAAAAAGATTCATTATGATAATTACTTGAATGATGAAAATAAAATTATCCTAAGAAAAGCTTTTTGTCGGGCTCTAATCTCCTATTGGGTATTTATAGATGGCAGTAATTTGTTTTGTTTTGAAAATTATCTTTTGATGTGATTCGTCAAAAGTTTTCTCACTCCTCCCTCGTAGAAAAGTTGCTGGAAGAACGGGTTGCTTTCTGCAACAACTGCCCCGCCCACTACGAACAGAGCGTCATGACTTTTTCATCGATTTTTACGCTATCACTACTAAAATAATTTGTATACTTTATTAATTTTTGTGGACATAAAAATGGAATTTGATAGCCTTTTAAAACCGTCGAAAATCTCAGGACAAAAGGTAAAGGTTTGAAAGAACTAAGCGTTTTCAACTCAACACAACTACTTAAGCCAATGAATGAAGGGCACCCTGTACTGTCATTTTACACTCCTCCCTATTAATACATTTTAAGTATCTTAAAATCAGAGAGGGGTATACAACACCAGAAAAAAAACTATAAAATTGCATAATATCCCAATTTATCATTTTTGTCCACAACCAAACTTTCATTGATAATTTTGACTTTTTTTTTTTTTTTGTCTTTGTAAAAATTACTATTTTTAATGGCAAAATTGTATTTAAATTGGTGCCAATTTTTTGAAAAAGAATTCTTCAAATCACAAGTTCTACTGTAGCTATATGCAGATTTTCAACATTTAAAATATGATGCTTAATTTATTTATTGTTTATTAATATCACAACTTCAAGAGTGATGGTTCTGGTGTTTTTGAGCCGTGGTCGAAAGAGGATGATACTTAAGCTTGTATCTCAATTCTCTAAACTTCCACCTCACACCAACATGACGACTTTGAGAATCAACTGATTTACAACATTCCCTCTACTCAACGGTGTTGTCGAGTCATGGGTTTAATATCTTCTTCATCCCTTGCACTCAGAAATGTCTTAAGGGATTGGCCAACTGGGCTCGGGCCCAGGTCCTCATTTCGTTCTCGACTCAGTCTTAATAAGATCTTGATTCGGATAATTTTAATGGTAAAATATTATTCCCGTACGTATTCTCTGAAGTATAGGAATTTTAAAACTGTATGCAAACTGGCAAAATTGGCAAGACTGTATTATTATGTAATGGCCGTTGTCCGTATCTAGGCCTAGTCAAATCATTTAGCCGAAATGCTGCCATCGATTGAGCTGGTTTGAGTCTAGGTTTGTGAGATTGTGAGTCGTGCACATTTATATGTTTCAAATTACCATTTGCACGAGTAATTGGGAATGCATGCTATATACTGTCTACATTTAAGGTTCACGTGTAGGGCCTACTTTTGCATAAGGGCCAGAGCCATAAAAATTCTTAAAACTTCCCTGCGTGCAATGAGATCTTGCCTATATAGGGTGTGACAAAATCACAAAGGAGAAATCACCCCTTTTCATAATGCTCTCCGCAGCTGGAGTGCATGTGGCTTTGGCGTCATTGTGTTTGGTTGGACATCTGGACTGTCAGCGCCGGTGTGACTGGTAAACACTATGGGCTGGGCATCACTGCATTATTTTTCATTCATAGGCAGTGATTGTCAGTCTTGAAAGGCTGGCGCCTCGGCAGACGGTGGCGGGTGGCATAAAAATAGAAAAAAGTGGCGAGATAGTTCAAGTACCAAATGTCAACCAAGCCTTTGTCGCTGGCGACCTTTGAGAGGGACCGGAACTTTTGTTATATCTGCACGAATAGAGGATGTGCAAGACCGAAGTGCCGGGTGCAAATCCTTGAGGCGGGCCAATGGGGGTTGATGAGGGGCGTGGAGTGGACCAGCCCCTAGGGTTTAAAATGGTTGACCCAAGAAAAAGAAGGATGGCTCCCGATCGACTCCCACGATAGACCTCCGAGACGGAATCGACGGATCAAGGAAGGAAGCGAGAGGCGAAGGCTCCCGATCTACTCCCACGATAGACTGCGGAGACAGGATCCGATGGACGAAGGAAGAAGTGCGATCGACTCCAGAGAGGACTCCCCACGACCGACCCCTGAGACAGTATCCGACGGGCGAATAAAGAAGACGCAAGGAGTGGACACCCATGCAACTAGCTGACTAAATAGAACTGTTTGAATAGAACGAACCCCTGTAACTGATTTCTTTTTCTCTTTCCAGTGATCTTCTGAATGTTGTACCTCAAATAAACAGTTGATTAGATCAGAGTAAAAAGTATTTTTTAATAATTAGCTTAGCGTCCACCTGCAACCGAGTCCACTACGCCACAAGAGATTGAGGAACGTTGTATACGTCTAGGCTTACAGTCAGTGGCGTAACGAAGAATACTGCCCCCTTCCTGCCAAATAAGTTTTTGGTCCCCAAACCCAAATACGTACTTGGCGTCAGTCAGGCTTTGGGCCCAATAGAGCATCTGGGCCCCCCTACAATGTCGGAGTTACGTTACACCACTGCTTAAAATCTCCACTTGGTTGATACAAATTGCGATACAAATAAATAACCAGATCAAACATAGCTGTGATATTTAAAAAAATGAATAAAATAAGCAAATTTAAAACTAATTCCCTATTTAATAATCATTGAAAACTATGTTTTTAAAAGAAAGAAAAAAATGGACACTATTTATAACCCTTTTACTACTGAAATTGGCTCAATATTATTACAATTTCAAAGAACAAATTTCAAGTAAAAGATAATATTTCTAACACTTATATCAACTATAAAAAGGGATCTTTTTAATTTTTGAAGCCAAAACACACGCAAAAGTTTATATTACTAATTTAAACATAATGTGCTTTCGATAATAGCATAAAAGATTTTTGTTTCTGAATTTCGTGCTTCCGTTTAAGAAAATTGCATTAAAAAAAAAAAATAAAAAACATAAATGCAGATTTTCAAACTACATTTTTTCCACCGAATTCCTCAGATTTTTCTTTCTTAAAAGTTGTATTTTTTTAGTAAAAACTCGAAATCTTATATTTTATCCTAAACCACCGCTGACAGGTTTTTTATTCAGTCCTACATGCTCACTTTCCTATTTTTTCCTCTTCCGAATCTGCCGGTAAAACTACGAATTAAATTGAAAGCAAAAGCTTCTGAATTCTGTATGGAATGATGCCCTCTGCAATCTAAAGCCACGCGAAGAATAAAATTCCAGAGCAAAGAGCGCATTGCTCTTTTTCCAATCTTTCCGAGACATCCCTTTCCTGTTCTTTCTGGACAAGTCTTGGTTAAGATCTCGCTTGTCTTTCTAGGCACAAATCAGAAGGAAAAGATAGGACTTGTCATATTTGTCAGATGAATTCGGATGGAGAAATATGTTGTGAGAAAGGAAGGATTCCTCGAAAAGAATTTTTAGCCTCTGACTTTTTATTTGTGAATAAACAGCATGGCACACACTGTCTTCTTGCATTCCCTGTGTTTGTTTGAAGTTCCAATTTGATTTCACTTCAGATCCATGTCTAAAATTTGCCATTCACTTATTTATTTATTCCATTTATTTTTGAATTTTTCTTTTCTTATGCAGTGGAGTCCTAAGTTGAATGGTTCTAACTTTTTAAAAAGAGATTTCGGAAGACAATGCTTTCTAGTCCTTTATAATTCTGAAATTTAACAGAAATAAGTAAAATTTCTGTTAAGTCGGTTTATACTTTTTTAAAGATAAAACATCAAGTTATAATGTAAGCAAAATTGAAAGGCATGTTATTCAGGTGGGTAGGGAATTATTTTCACATTTTCATATTAATTTATACTTACTCGTATTAATATTCAATAAAGTTTCATCCTTCAAAATTATGCAAAAGAATTTGGAATATTCATTAGAAACAATACATTTTAGTTTTAAATATAATTTAAGGATGTTTGTTAGTTTCGGTGTACATCAGCGATATATATAAGGGCAGCGGTAGTCGAGTGGTCAAGTTATCGGATCAGGGCAGGCATGCCATGAGTTCAAGCCCGGTACCACTGAAGACCCGCTATGTAGGGGAGTGACACACGTTAAATCTGTCGGGAGCTCAAACGTCCTCCCGTTAGTGTGGTGTGGTATTTAGGAGAGGGGTGGAGCCAGCTCAAGTGTCGTCTTCGTCACTTGACCATGGTTCAAAATGAAGAGTTCTGTAGCCCAAAGTCTTCGTGTAGCTGAACAGTACGATTTTAATATTTACTCATTCATTCATTCACGATATATAAATATACGTATATTCACAGAAAACCAGCCATGTTTAAGGGGTCAATGCATTTTAAATCTGTCGATCCTTAAAGTCCTCTCAATAGCGTTGTGTGGTAGTTTGAAAAGAGGTACAGGCCCAGGTGTCTTCGTCACGCGACCGAGTTCGAAAATTGCACGTGCCGTCACCAATGGCCATGGTGTTGCTTTATATATGACATTAATTAACTATCACTCATTCAAATATTTGCGTGCGTTTGTGTGGAAATGAATCTTTAAAAATATTATTCAAATAAAAGGTTCAATCATGATGAAAGATTTATTGTTTAAACAACTGACAAATAAATTGAAATCTGCAAATGATGGCTAGGGTACACAGGGGTACATAGCTTATGCGTGTTGAAATATTTTATAATGAAAACTGCTCAAAAGAGTGTACAAAATCCAATAAATTTATATATTTTAGAAATTATACAACTTTTATTCCCGTAGGAGCATGAACAAAATTACATCTCTTAGAAATAATTCAAAATTCAATGTGATCGTCTTATCATTCTCTAACATTTAAGGCAAATCAATATTATCAGATGCATGATTTATTAGCTTAGATTCAAAATTAAAAGGCAAGCTGTATTATACACAGTAAACACCATTTTATATTTTATTCCTGTATGTCATTCTAAATAATGATGCAATGTTCTCACGCAAAATGCAGCGAAATATCATAACTCAAACAGTGCAGTATCTGCAAGTTTAATTTCGTTAATTGCATTGTGGCCAACATAACCTCAACGTGAAGTCTAAAATATTCTCCTACCAAATCCTTTCTCCCAGCTGTACTGTTTCAACCTCACATTATCTAAGTGGATATGAAAGTGTGAAATGAGAAAGTGAACCTAAAACCCAAAAGCCGGGATGTTTCAGCATCTAGGATTATTCTTAAGGGATATCCAATTAAAAGGATAGCCGCTGACTCTCTTCTTTAACGGGGAAAGGTATCGACATTATTTAAAATTCTTTGATAAGTCGACAACTCATTTATTGATATAGTATCTAAATATTTTAGGTAATTTAGTTCTATCCTACTGTTTATTAATATATTTTCCACGAGATGTGTTATCAATGCGCAAATAAATTATGAAATGGAATATATTGTGTTGACATAAAAAATTGAAGTTAGGACATTTCTGGTTACGATTTACTATAAGATATTCAGAAAAAACCTATTTAAGGAATCTCAAAACGTTCAGAGTACTTTTTTAACAAAATAGCATATTAAAACATTATAAATGCTCTTTTATGACTCAATACCAATAAATATTACTATTTAACTATCAATATCTAAAATAAATTGCCTGAATTTTACAAAAATCACAATTATAAGTGAAATTTTAGCAATTTGAAAAACTTCAAAGCAGTTAGAGAAAAAAGTAATAAACATATATTAGCAAACGTATTACGAAAGATAAATTAGATGCATTTATCTGGAAAATGTACTAAAATTTTAATTTTTTACAAAAATTTGAAAGTTTTAGAGCTTGATTGAATAAACATTATAAGAGATGTTGCACTTTTTATGAGACCATTATTTAAATAACAAGCCATAACTCAAAACGTATTCATACAATAAGAAATATTTTAGTACATACTCTCTAGAAAATAACATAAATATCACGTTCAAAAAATTTTATAGAAATACATTCGTAATATTTTGAGTTATCAGACTCGCCATCATAGATTTTGAGCAATTTAAATGCTCAATTCTGGTAGATCAAAAACTCACTTCCGGTTTTTCTAACTTTATAAAATTGATTGTAAAGTGGCCTCTAGATAGCGTAGAAACAAAACAAAGTATATTTCGTAAAGTCAAAAGATAGCTCTACTCAATAAAACAAAAAACAAAAATATCTGTCTTGACTGAATTTAGTCATTTTCAACGTGTTCGGATACCTAAGTAAACGTTCTCTCTTACAGCATATAATATGTATTAAAATTTAGTAATAACTGTATATGGATCAATTTCCCTGGTATTTAATTTTCATTTTAAATCTTCAGCTAATAGTATACTTGGGTGTGTGAGCTATAATTACATAGTAAATTTAAATCATTCAATTTTAACATGTTATATAAATGAATTATTTTAATAATATTAATATCATGATGCTAATATGCATCGTGTTATTCGAATATAAAGAATTGTTGTTGTTGTCGTGTCCTTCCCGCAGGGAAGGAATGAAAGTTGCCATTTCCTGTGAGACAGGTTGGACTTCTTAACGATAGATGGCGACACCACCTATATCCACCTCCACAATTTACATATAAAGAATTACTTTTAAATTATGAACTTATGAGTAAGCGTTGATGTGCAGCCACTATGTTATCATGGCTCTATCAATTGTTTTTTGAATCTTGCTTTAGTATAACTCTTCAAATTTTTTGCATAAAACATTCAACTACTGGAGCATTACGTACTTTACTAACAACTAATAGATTATAACAAGTATCTACTAGTAAGCTTTCCCTCAGTAGATTTAGAGCAACCGTATTGGCGACATTATATGAAAAGAAACGCATGGTCGCCAATTCAGCGCGTACGACAAATGCAAAATCGGGGTTGCCAACTTGACGAGTATTCTTGAACTTTTGCATTGTTGCAATAATACGTAAGTACCGTAAATTTCAGCCTCCATGTTCTGATTTTTTTAAAAATAAATGTTAGGTTTAGTTTAGTTAATAATTAGTTTAACCAATTAACAGTTTCTTTTTTCCTGTCATATTATGTTAAAAAATAAGCATACTTTTATAAACTTTTTCTTAAGATGAAAACAATTATATTTACTCAGATCAGCAGTCAAAAGTGTTATATATATATTGAATTTAAAGAATTATACTGATTTTTAATTTTATTAAAAAAGCATATTTTTCCTTACAGTTGACTTTTTCCGATGAAATAAGCGAACTCAAAAGAACACTTTAAAAAATGTATATTAGATTTAAAAAGATAATATTATACTTACAGTTAATTATTCTCTTAAAATTCTGCTTTTGTATGGTAAATTTTAAAATAGAGAGAAATGCATAGTGTAATATCACAGTCGGGACAAATGTATCGTGTTCCTTTTTTCACATGTTTTCCAAAATCGTCTCTTTTCGAACAATACACAAAACATTGCTTTGTTGGTCTCAATTTTTCGTCGGTGGAAGGAATCACTTCTAAAATGTTTTTTTTCTAAGAATTGTAAGAAGAGACTGTGCAAAATTCCTGGTCGTCCTTCTTTCTCATTTACCACCCCATATCTATTAATAAGGCGATCTATAATATCAAGCCTGAAATTCAGATGAGATAATCCTCCCAGTTTCTGATATAAAACGAAAGCATACCCCAAAGGTGTATCTAAAACATGGAAGAATATATTTTTGTATTATTGCTTGCTTCTTTTTTTTTTGTTTTGTTATGGAGTAATTTGTAAGATGCTGATCTATTCTATCTCACCACAAGAGAAGTCCGATAACAAACTTTCATTACTTCCTGAATCATTTACAGAAATTTTAGACTCACTACCTGAATCAATATCAGAATTTTTTTTTGTTATGAGCTTCTCATAACCACTCATTTTACTTCTATTTTAAGCTCCCAATTTAAAAGAAATAGTTTTTGTAGAATTTGCGATACAATAATCTAGTAAAAAGAAAATTCCCGCCTAATCTAGTCTAAAAAAATGCAGTAAAACCTAACAGAATCCGGTTTAGACATTTGTTTTGTAATCCTAACTTTACTTGACTATTAGAGACATCTGTTAGAAATATTGAACATAATCGAGCAAAAAATACAGGCAAATCAGAAGATTAGAGTGGAAAAAATGTTTCCCGAGCACTACTCGGGCAAATGAGGGAAGTGTCATTTCAAGTACCCCCGAGCGGTGTTCGGGCAAAACTAGATAGTAGTTTAGTTAAATTCTGATAGTAAAAACAATAATTAGTCTTTCATCAAATGAGTTACGCATACACCAAACATTAAAGGTTGCAAAAACGGATTGAATCGAAAATTATTATATTTTGCATAGCTTTATCCTAAATATACTAAATCCAATATATTTTCCTTTTTTTTAGTTGGTAGCAAATTGTGTATATAATTATTACAATGAAAAAAAATTATATGACAAGTATAAAAAATGCTTATGAATTAGATGAATTAATATATTCTATGTTCAACTTAGAACACGTATTACAAATTGGTGTGAAAGGAAAATATCCCTATAAATGTTACAATATAATAAAAGCACTTTTTTCAACCCCAAAACAATCATATGAATCTTTTAAAATATTTTCACCTTGCCATTCCATATAAAATATAGAAAACTGTAATCACTTCAGGAAAAATTTTGAGACTGTTTTGAGTGAAAAAAAAGTCAATACTCACGCCTAAGAAAGAACAAATACTTAAGAGACGTAAGAAAACTCTGATAAACACATGCATATTTCAAGATTACAATCACTTGAAAACAAACCAAGATAACATTTTTTAAATCGAACAAGTGCTCTGATGCACCTCATTTTGTATGTTTGGGTGACTAATTACCTCCACTAATTACTTCGAGTTTAACAAATAAATAATTAAAAATAATTTATTTTGCTTCTAAGTTCATTGTCGATAAGATATTTGAAAATAATTTATGGTCAAAATTTCTCATGCTTATGGCTACACAGATCTTTTCTTTTATCTGCATCAAATAAATATTTCCAAAGAAAATAAAAACAATTAATGACGTAAATTAAGAAGAATATGGAAATGAAAGAAAAGACCATATTGCCATAGAATAGTACTTTACAATAAAAATCACACTTACATGATTAAATATAATTATCTTTTCAACATTAATCACAACTAAAATGTCATTTATGAAAAATGCTTGAAAATAAATGGAATATTATTGGAAATTCGTTAAAGCATTTAAATATTCTACATATATGAAGCTAACCGGAAAATGCCCAGAGAAAGTTAATATATCTTCATTATATTATACTCTGTTTTGACAGTTTTGTTCATTAAGTTTTCTCTAACGATTTTGAAGTAATATTTGAGTCATTCAACATAGCTAGGAACGATATAATGTTATTATATATTATTTATTTATTTCACAAATTATCTCCTAGTTATATTTTTATTAATACATATAACCAGTGAGAAATTGGAGACGTAGTATCTTAAAGAGATTATTTATCTTAAAGATTGACTATATACTTGCAAGTACTTGAATTTAAGTAATAAAATTTCAGTATTAACTGACATGGAAATATAAAATATTTGTTTTAATATTCTGTGATAATTATTGTAATTTCTTTATAAAATTCTTAAAAAAGACAGTTTTGGGGAAATAAAGAATTGTTTCTGAAATGGAAGTCAATAGTTTTTTTTTTAATTCGAAGGGAAAATATTAGTACAAATCGAAAGAAATAAGAGATATGTGTGTAAAATAATCTTGCAGCAAAATTATTTCAAGAAATTATTTTCATTAGATAAATTTCATTTGTTTGACCTAAAAAAGCTTGAATTTTTAAAACATTAAATAAATATCAAGAATGATTTGTCACTTAAAAAACACTTAAAATATCAATGTATACTTCTTAATGAATTATTTACTAAATATTTATTATGTAGTAAACAATTTAATGAAATTGAAAAACAGATATTACACTCCATGATGCTTCAAGTCTATGTCATATTTCTTTATTGCGGTAGTTCGAGAACCTACGTAGATCTTATGCTTTCCTTGAGCAGATATTTATAATGAGTGAGAGATCTGGGGAGCATGATGGACGGTGGAATGCCCTCTGTGGATTTGTAGGTCAGAACGTTACATATATACAGAGAGAGAGAGAGAGAAATGAAAATAATAACTCTCTCTCTATCTGATGTGCCATAACGTTACTTTGCACAAAGTAAAATGCAAGAAGAAATTAAAAAAGCAAATATTATTTAACATCGTGTTTTTCAGAAATTAATTTGTATAATTTATTCTACTAATTTTTTTTTATGTTTATTCAAAAATCGCTCGAAATTCTCTGTGGTGTTATTTCAAAGTTTTGGTGTTTTTTAATACCTTAGCGAAATTGAGTGTTATCCTTTCTTAAATGAATCAAACATTTAACTGAAAAGACAAAAAAGGCAAAACACAAGACAAAACTACTTAATTTCTAGAATTATTAAGAAACTTATAGTAACAGCTACACACAATGTACTTAAATAATTCGACCCAATACAGTTTTTACTTATAGAGCCATACAAGCAAATATACTAAAGAATTGCCTATACAGAATGTGTTTCCATACCAATGTCGGGAACTCTATTTTTAGCCGCATAACATGGAGTTGGTAATGTTCATGAAAACAAAAGAAAGATGCTCCGTAAGGTAATAACTATTCGCCTTGGCGACATCAGCCCCCAAAAAGAAGAACTGGGCAGTCTGAAAGAACCTTTATTTATTTTTTTCTTTCTGTCCTTCCTTCTCTTCACCATAAAGGTTGGTCATTGTTTGAAGATGTTAAGGGCAGCACTTTGCACTTGGTTGAGCTTAGGTCGATTCTCTGCAGCCATCGTATAGGGAAAAAGTGGAATATCTATTGAAGGATGTCGATAATAAAGGAGATTTAGCGATCATTCGAGCTGCCGCCTTATTGTCACTTGGAATCTGAAGATCTTGAAATAATGCCGTCTTTGAAAGATAAAAACAGGAAGAAAAGATGAGTTTCCCCTACTGATAAAGTGTTATTTTTCTCCTTCTTTTCACAAAAGTGGTAGGATACGGGAAAGGGCAGAAATAATGGGAAAAAGTCGAAACCTAGAAGTCAGATGCTCGAGTATCAAAGATTGAAGGGACACTGAAGGGAGAAAAGTTATAAAAGTGCCTCTTACCATCGCAATAGAATTCGGAAACTGGTTTTTTTACGGCTCGAAAAACAACTTTGGGAACAAAAATAAAGCTAAGTGTCCGTATAAATCCGTGAAACTAAACTTATCCCAATGATCCTTGCTTAGTTTCGTTCGCTTTTCCGTACATTTAGTTTTTCCTCTTTTCTCTTGAACTAATAATAATTTTTCGCGGTGATCAGATACTCCAAGGTAAAGAAAATATTATTAAAACAATGCGAAACTACAAGTCTAAAAAAAGCGCAAGGCAATTTATAAAGGAAAAATCATCTCGTTTCTAAGCCTATAAAAAGAATGAAAGAATGTCGCTGATATAAATATAAACTGCTTAAAATGTACATATACAATTCACCATAAACTTACTAAATTCTAATTTCACAAATTTTATGTATATGTATATCACACAAATATATATATGTATATATATATAAATGGGTGTGTGTGTGCATACATATATATATGTGTGTGTGTATGTGAGTGTGTGCTTCCAATCGCGCAATTATAACATATTTTTTTGCATCATTCATTTTAAATAATTTTATTGACAAATCGTCGGAGCTATAAACCATTAAAAAAGTTTTGAATAGACATATACTCTGCTGTAGACCTTGCATGTATAATGACTTATGTTATATATATTATTTGAGTATGCATGCAACACATAAATATATAACGGCTCTATGCAGAAAAGCTGTTGTGCGCTAAATACCTCAGGGCTCAAACAGATCAAGTGTTGTCTGTCCTCTATCTCGGTACAAAATTACGAAGTTCATCACAATTAATTCCCGTGTAACTTCCATATGTAACGCTGTTGCCTAATCCAGTAATAAAGTAAACAATATAACTATAAGTAGAGTAAATATAGCTTTTGAATTACAGGGATTTGAAATAAGAATTGAAATTCGTTAAATTTGATTAGTTAAAAAATATTTGGATCACTAAATTTTTAAAAGTTTCATGACAGTGAATTGAGGAAATTGTAATTGATTATTAGAAAAAGGAAAGAATAATTTGCAGTAATTCTATCCTTATTTTCTTTTATCTGCAAGGCACTTTGCGTACTGAACAACACATGAGGATATTTTACTTAGAAATCCATTTTAATGGTTGCGTACACATTACTATATACGGTGATTTTTATACAAAAAATAATTTTTTTTGTTGTCACACGGACATGAACATTTTAAAAAAGAAAGTTAAAATTTTACAAATGGATTCTGATAATTTTTATAACATATTTTCCTACAAGAAATCCCTTTTAGATTGAAACTACATTGATTATTTTATGTAAATGTATTAATTTCAGTTTCGTCATTATCAGATCTTTAATTTCTTAAATAAACTGGGCTTAGGAAAAAGATTACCTGGGTCTCATAACGTTAGATGGATAAACTAAAGGATACTATAATAAATCCTTCCTCGAAAGAAATTTTATTTCAGCGATTCAAAAAAAAAATCCCCATTTTCAAATGTTTGTATCCTTATTGAGTGTTACATATATATTTCCCCATAATATCTTCCATGCATTCTTTTTTTGTATTAATTAAATACAGATTGTTACATTAGGGTGATGATAAGGAAGAAGAAGCTGATAAGTGAGAGACCTTAGCATTCTAGACACCAAACATTGATATTTTTGGAGTTACCTTGTTTCACGTACGTGCACCTTGACCTCCCACAAGCGTTATTTCACCAATGAGTTCCTTTCAACAACCACTGTTCCACAAACAAATGGAATATGATTCTGCATGATGCGTATTGATAACCTTACGTATTTTGACTATATGATGACGTCTGAAGTCATTAACTCTAGAACGTCAATCGATGTCGATTAGATGCAGGAGCCTGTTTAGTTTGCTTTCCTCTCCAAAGTTTTGTAGGGAATTTGAAAATCTTTCGTCAATTTTAATCATTTTACATGGCAGTTACGTAGAAAACATTTTGTGGTTCAATGTTTATTAGAAGGCATTTTACACCTAAATATACTAGAACGTCTGCTGGTGTCGTTTTGCTGCCAAGGGAGTTTTATTATTTTAAATAACTGTCGTTCAGCAAAGAATAGTTTACTAAGTAGATACCATTAGTAAAAAAAAAACTCCCGGCAGTAATATAGCACATTTATTTGACCTTGAATGCAGTGTTATTGGTTTCACACCGGAAATGAGTCAGTTGTACTAAAATCGCTGCGTCTAATTGTTTCGTTACTTATCATTTGGTTATATCTGGTCATGAAAAGAAATTCCTTCGATTTTCGAACCTTGTGCAGCGAAACAATAACACCCAGAAAAGACATAACCCCTGATGAAATAGCTAATTTGTTGCGAAAGCTTTCTGAGAATGAATCAGATGGGTGAGAGCTATCTTGTCCTAATTTAGATTCCGATGAAGACATAAGATTGGGTGAAAGTGACTGCGAAGAATCTAAAGAAAGTTCAGATGAAATTGATATTTTTCCAGTAAATTCTGATAGAAATGTCTTAAGGAATGGCACAAAATAGATACCTCATAATAGTAATGTTCCTGGCAGATTTGAGACTCGAAATGTTTTGTAACAAAGCAATGAACCAATAAAATTCTCGAAACATTATATCAACATCATTTTTTTATGATATATGAGGTTATAATAAATGATAATTATATAAAATAATAATAAAAAGTCTTAAAAAACCCTACTGTACAGTAGTATTGTAATTACTTAGCTATTATAATTATTTTATGTATATCATACCTCGGAGTGTGAAAACGACACTGGTGAACGTTTAAGGGTAATCAAAAGCGCGGATGTTCTAGTGTTAAGTTGTTTATAAACTCTGTAAAATTATTTTGCATTTTTTCAGGAAGCTACAGAGCTAACAACGAGAATAGTCAGGATGTCCACAATTTATACATGTTTTATAAAAAACAAATTGCGCGTTAGAAATGTAAACCATGACCGAACTCATCAAATGATCTTTTCACTAACAGACCTTAAGAATATCATTCGCATTTTTGGTAAAAAAGAGTTTGCATTCAAAAATTCGAAATGACAGGGTTTGTTTCGTTTTATTTATTTATTTTTTGCTGTAATATTTATTTAAATATTCATTTGCACTCAAGATCATATTTAAAGGAATATTTTAATGCAAAAATAATCATGGTTTTACTTCACAACTACTTGCTACAATGAAAGTTATTTAAAGACTTGGAATCTTTCTGCCTTGAAATATCGCAATGTATTCTTTTTGACAATCAACAAATTTGAAAACGAAACCCAACTGTATAATCTAATGCGAAAATAAACAGCAAGGCATTTAGTATCACAGATTTTCAAGCTCGGTAACATGCAGAAAAAGTAAAGGAAAAGATTAGCTCCATAAATTATTTCGCATGCTTAAGAAAAAGAAAACTTACTTAAAACTTAATGCATGGGTGTGGAGATCTTTGTTGGCAGTTTGCGTGGAAATATCCCCTTAATAATCAAGTGAATCAGGAATAGAAAAGGTGTGTCATGACACTTACAATGTTTTTGGGAGTCTTCATAAGCGCCTGATAGGCGTAGCTGAATTTTGCGGGTCATTGCTTTCCACATGAAGCAGAAAGTACTTTTCATGGGGCGTTCTCGAGAGAAGATTAGCTATTGATCATGTGTTTCTTTTTACTACGGGTTTGAAATTTTCCTATCTTTTTTAACTTTTCATCTTTACTTGATCTCTTAGTTTCAACTTTGATGATAAATGTTATTATAAATAACCAATATGGTACATTGTTTAAATGAGTATGTTATTCATTTTCAAATAAGAAACAACCAATTTTATATTTCCATAAAAGAAGAAACTTATACGAAATTAGAAAACATCAGATACATTTATTCTACTGGAAAAAGAAATAATGGATAATTTTTAGATAAATAACGAAAATATATGTATACTAATCAACAATATATTAACATGTAAAAATGAACAAAAACTATTGCAAACATTATTATTTTCAATTCTGCTTTATAAAAGCAAACATAGAACTAAAAACAAAAATCATTCTTTTTATCCCAGGAAATTTTCAAGTTAAAAGCATTTTAACATTAGTTTTTGAAATAAACTTTCATTCTTATTTTCAAATGAAACTATTTATGAGATTTTCTTTCCATTTGCATTCTTTTTCTTGCATTCATTAAGTCTTAGACAAAAACTAACGTTGATAAAACCGAAACAGATGTTCTGATAAAATTTTATTGTTCTTATTTCCATATTGTTGATTATCACACTTGTATTTTTATGTAATATTATTTGCAAAAGTACCTAAATTTAAAAATTAGTTTTGTAATATTTAATAATGTAAATAGAGAGGGACTAACTCTCTTCTCTCTCTCTTCTCTCTCTCTCTAGTATATATATATATTAATGAGAGAATGATAATAATTTTGATGAAGGGTTAGTTACATTTCATTGAGGTATCCGACTACGCTTTGAAACGTGATTTTGTCAAAGCGTATAAATGAATACTTTTTAATATATTTAGTGTCTTTTAAATTACAATATACATTTAAAATAATATTAAGAATATTGTTACAATAAAAAAATATTTGAATGCAATTTTTTCTCAAAAGATGGAATTAAAAAAAGAAATATATATTTAAAGTACATTCTAATTTATGGAAGCAGTTTTTATAATAAAAATATTTTGCCTATATATAGCCAGGACTTCTTTGCATAGGCTGAACTAAAATTTTAGAATAATTCAAATTACTTTCAGAGTGATAGTAAATTCAAATAAAATCGTTGTTTTCCATTAAAATTTCTGATATATTAAAATATTAATAAATCCACTTCTAAATTATATGTTTCAAAAATCCTAGTTAAGACTATTTAGAAAGATGTGAGCTAAAAATAGGCAAAATGTTATTTTCAGTGAAACAATTTCTATATTACGTTGAAAATATGTCATTTTTTCTTTTTCGGTAAAAAAAAAAGGCATTTATTTGTTTAATGCATTAATATTTTTTTAAAAAAATTTATATTTATATTTTAATTCAGGTGATACTAAATATCACACAAAATATTTATTTATAAATTTGTCCAAAATCACGATTTCGAATGTTAGTCGGATACCTAAAGTGACATTTCAGAGGCTCCTTTTATTTGCTAGAAACATTTATTTTCGTTCTTTGAAAATCTATCAGCGCCCAGATTACTTCTTCAAATTGTTCCGGTACTATGTCTATTCATTAATTCATTCTAATTTAAATGTTTGACTCACACAGGAAAATATAAACATTTTTAGTCTTCCGACCAGGATATTTGCACTGTCATGTAAAATTCAAATTTACTTTCATGAACTTTTTCGTTAATCCTTGTTTTCCTTTTCATTTGATCCTTATTGAATTGTACAACACTATTCTCAAAACTTTGCGCAATTCCTTCCACAGCTAAGAACTGTTCAAGCTCATTGAACTGAAATATTTCTTGTTTAATCTTTCTAATGATAATTAAGTTTTTCTTTTTCAAGTTACGTGTTTTGCATTTTTTTGAAAAGAAAAAAAATTCCCAGAACACGATTTGCATAATTCTACTCGTGTGCAGGATGAAAAAGTATTAAAATTTCTTCCTGCACAATTTTATCCATTTTCACTCTGCTGAACATTTTTTTCCCTTTATAGGAGATAAAGGTTAGAATTAATTTTAAAAAAATATTTTGTTTTATACTGAAATTCAAATTCTTACAAAAGTAAGAGAAACATATCGGTGTATACATAATATTTATATCTCCTTTCGTTCCAAATGATTACATGTATTTTAATGTTGAATGTATTTCTTATTTAAAAAAAAATACTATGTAATGCTGCCGTTTTAATTTTTTAAATGAATAATTAATATTTTCGCATTCATGAATTTTTCAATACTTATAAAACGTTTATATTCTTCGTAAACTTTATTGGATTGATAGTTTTTTCCCCTTATCTTTTAGCACCAATCATTCTGAAAAAATAATCATAAATAAATTGAAACATTTATAACACAGTTAATAAATAACTTACAATGATTTAGAACTTTTAAGTGTCTTATATCTTATTCTTTCATTCAGATAAGAAGCACTTTATTGTACAGATAAGAGTAAAAAAGTTTAATGAAATAAGAAATTAAAAAACTTTTTTCATGATTTACTTCAGTATTTATAAAGAGAAAAACAGCACTTTTGTTTTTGGTTTTCAGGAAGTATAAATAAATTAGAATCTTCTTTTTATTCCTTAATACTTTCTCATTTTACAATTTCTTTAATTTTTTGGATTTGGATTATAATACACTGGCGATCAAAATTAAGGCAATCTTATTTTTAAGTAGATTATTTTAGGAAGTATTGGACAAATTAGCAGGGGCTTATCTACCGCCGTATCAGCCGTATAAATGATACGGAGTCCCCACGCTTCAGGTGCCCCAAAATGTATAACAATAAAGTCGTCATCTTGCCCCAGTACTGGGGCAAGATGACAGCACTGAAAAAGGTTGACCATATTTTATCTTTTGAATATGTTACATGGTTTAACAAATGATAACACTGTGTTCTTACATCTTACAAAGTATGAAATTAAGCGTAATGCAATGTAACGTAATGTTGAAGTGTTTAGTTGTCTACTTATCAATAGTCAAAAATAAAAATGCCATTTTTATAATTGAAACAATTATCATGCCAACACTCTTGGCATTTGCAGCACTGGATCTATTCTTCGGTTGGAGGGTTACCATATTCCTCTTCACACCGTCCTTTGAAGTTTATGCAACTGGAATGTGGGGCCTGGATTTCATAGACTTAGGCCTACAGGAAAAGTTTGAGTTTTTTTACTCCCTTTTTAGCTCCATGCGAACTTCTTTAAAAAAATTTTTTTTAAAATCATGTTCTTCCTTTTGATGTTCCCTTTGTTCTAACATTTCTTTGATGGGTGTGCTTGTAAGAATACTAGAGATCAGTCATTTACTTTTTCTTTTTTTCTCACATTATGTTGTTTTAGGCAATTTTTTGAAATAAAAAACACTAACAGGCTTCTTTGGTGCACCGGAATCAGCATTTGCCATGAGTTTTGGTTTTTCTGGGGGGTTTATATGTTGGTTTTGTATTACCAGGGTCTGAGGATTAGCGTTATTATTCTCAGTTTCATCGCCAACAGCATCATGGTTAGTAGTTTTTGCCGCAACATAGTTATTTCCGCTAAACACAAGAGGATTATGAGGCTCGATCCCACATTCTTTAAACCCTTTCAACGGCATGTCCAATTGTAGCTTTTTAGAAGAAAGTGATGCTCAAAACCTCACCAATATTTTTGTCTGTGATAGTTTGCCTAGGATGAGTGACCATAAAGTTGCCACATGCTTGGCTATAGTACGTTTTTAAGTGTCGAAAAATTACACAACAAGGGACTGGAGATGATTTGATGTGTCGGGTGGTAAACCAATCTTGATGATGTTTTTTGCTCTGCAATATAAGATAGTTTGTAAAGTTATATGAGTTTTATGATTGTCAATAATCAACAGAGTAGAAGATACTTTGCTGGTTTCACATGAAGATAAAAGTGCTTCAAAAAATAGAAAAAGGTGCCCTCATTGTTCCTGCCGTTATCAATACAGTGGCCTACAGTTCCTGGTGGGACTATTTCTACAAGTTCAGGAAGCATTCGTTTTCTTGCAAAAAATCAGGAAAGGTGGCAGGTAAAAGTCAGTAGCTCTAAACCAACAAATTATTGTTACATCCCTTCCTCTTTAGGGAGGGGGAGGCTTAGCGGATGGCAAAAACGTTTTCCTCTGGTCGAAACGAAATCTTCGCCGATCCGATACACCCCTTAGCCCCAGAAGAGATGGAAGCGCAAGGTCGCGCGGACAAACACACAGACAAAAAAGTGTTTACAGGATTTAATAGAATGGACAACATAGTTAGTTTAATAAATTACGGAAACACGGGGAAAGATGATGAGCTCGTTATCGTGTTTTCCCGTGTTTCGGATTGTCATCTTGTCCCAGACTGTCTGTTTAAAAATATTCGTTCTCATTACCATGAAGGAAGGCAATTAATTGACTTTTATCCATGGTAATAAGTAGCATTTGAACCAAATTACTCATAAATATTAAAGATAAATGATATATCTTACCTGTATCTGTAGCAGAACTTATTCACACATGCATAAAAGTTATATCTTGGCAGCGGAAAACAATCAAAGCTTCATAACTAACACAAAAAGGGTGATTTCAGCTTGTCTATACTATTGTTCAACGAATGGCTAAAAGGAGAGCCAGTAGTGTTTGTTTGAGTCTGCAACTTAATGAAATGCGGAAAAATTAAGACATTCCTCATCTTGCACGGCTGTTCATCTTGTCCCGGTCTCCCCTACGTATTTTGGATGTAAAACAAATAAAAATGCCAATACAATGGCTGTGCATGATTAGATGATCGCATACTTGGAAACGCAATAAAGTTTTTAAAAAAAAGATTTTAAGAAGAAACAGTAAAAAAAAAAAAAAATGGTTTCATTAGGAATAGAATCTTTTTCTACAGTTAAACATCAGCCTAGCATGAACTCATACTGGATATGAGACAATTTATTAATTTCTATGAAAAAGTAGACCTTATCACCTGTAAGTGGTACTCTTAAATAGTTCTAAGACAAATAACGGATGTGGTGAACACCTATTCAAAAGCATTCCAAATTTCTTTATAAGGCATAAGATCTGGGAATCTAACTGGCCACTTCACACAATTGGGTGAACATCTCCAAGCTCCAAAAATTCATAATCCTGATAAACACTATTTGGATAAGCATTGCCACTTACATAAATGAAATTTGGGTCAACTGCACCACTGACAAGGCAGTCGTAAAGCTTGAAGAACCTTAATCAAAAATGTTCGGAAAGCCCAACCGTCACGATGTTTGGCTAAGCTAGACCACCAGATCATCGTTTCCATACAGGTCTTTTTCTCTGAAACTAAAGGAATCTGACTCCCTTCCAATGGAGATGCATCAAGAATGAGTTGTTTACGTTGTGAATAGAGCGATTTCTCGTAGATTCCTTTTCCAATGCTAATGTTCCCGGTATCATGCTAAACAGGCCTTTCTAAGCTCAGTTGTGAACGAGACACAAACAGCAGATCTTATAGAAAATAAGTTCATCTCAGCATCCTTTTGAAAAGGGTAGCTCTTGAGTTTCTGTGGCCTGCATGAAGTTTAGAAGAAAATTGAGGTGCTCCTTTCATGACTCGCTTAAATTTGAGTTTGGTGATCTGATCTCTCAATTAGCTGTTTTTATATATTACTCTTAAAACTCTGCGCTACACTAAGCCTATTATAAACAAATCGGCATTTGTCACTAACTTACCGAGGATTTCCCGATGATTTACCATCTCGTTCCATTCTCCAAATTTTGATATTTACTCAGTTTAATAGCTTTTAAATGATTTTTATCGTATGGTGCAAAAGATAAAAACCCTACCACAAAAATCACTGAAATGGGGAAAAGAACGATGCATGACAATTGACACGCGCATACACAAGGAATTTTTCTTTATAAGCTCATCTTGCACTCATGCGTAAGCTTGAGCAAACTGCATGGAAAATTTGTATTTTTGCTTAAAAGCCTTTGTTTCTTCATTCTGTAATTTTTGAGAAATTTGACTAACTCACTAACTCTGATTCTCGCATCATATAGATAGTAATAAAGAAAAGGAATTTTGAATAATTATTTATTATTTAGTAAACGAATTTGGATAGTTATTTTACTTTTCAGTACATTATCTACAAGTCGAAAAATAAGTATACGAATCCAAACATGAAAAATGTTTTTATACTATCCTATTGATAACAAATGATTACAATAACTTAAAACATGGTTGGTCTTACAAATGTTCATATGTTACCGTTAAAGTGTGAAATCTGTTATTTCATAGAATTTCTAGGTATTTCATGAAATAACTAGACAAGTCAGTTAAAGTATATAAATTTGTTGGAATTCTACGATTTAACTATGTGTTCTATGGTATAACGATTACTTGAACTTTAAAGTATGAAATACGTCCCTCGAAAGTCCTTTGAATGGGTTCTAATTGCTTTTAGTCAATTTTGAATCCCAATTCAAAGTGTCATCACTCCAATCCTTGCTCTAATAAACATTGAAAAGTAAAACAAAAGTATTTCATGCAATTTAAATTAATATCCCCTTATAACATTTTGTTTGAAAATGTTTACACAATGTTTTATTATAAAATAACTTTGAAATTGTTTATTTTTCACTTTAACGATTTATCTTTAGTTATTCCACAGAATAACTAGTTATTTCACAGAGTTGTTGTTGTTGTGTTTTTCCCGAAGGGGGAAGGAATGAAAGTTGCCATTGCCTGTGAGACCGGTTGGACTTCTTAACGATAGATGGCGACACCATCTATCTCCACCTCCACAATTTTGGCATGGAACTGAAGGGGAGGGAACATTATCCAGCCCCTGCACTGTGGTTTCAAAAGTGCAGGGGGCTGGAGAATATTTCCCTCCCTTTCAGTTCCATGCCAAAATTGTGGAGTTTGGAATAGATGGTGTCGCCATCTATCGTTAAGAAGTCCAACTTGTCTCATTGGCAATGGCAACTTTCATTTCACAGAGTAACTATGTAAAGTATGAAATTTTTCATCCATTGTATACTTTAACTGACTTGTCTAATTATTTCATGAGATACCTATTTATTCTATGAAATAACTGAATTACACACTTTAATGGTAATATATGTACACATAAAATCAATTTACATGCATTTGAAAGTATTTCTCTTCTAGTTTTAATACCGTACGTTTTTATTTTAACTCATATACATAAAATTTAATACCTCATTAACTATTATTTACAGTTAATTTAATTTAAAATGGCATTTGGATTCAAAGCATAATGATAGCTTAAAATTTTTTCCGGCTTATCTTAAATTTTAAAGTTTTTAAATAAAATTATTAAAATTCTTAGGTTTTAAAATTAAAACTCACTTTTCAAAAATAAATTTAGTTTTAACCCTCCAAACAACTGAGATTTTTGCATACATATATGTGTACAACCGACTACTTCAATTATGTACTATGCTTTCAAGTATTAAGCTATGAATTTCACTAAAACCTCAAATTTACGACCTAGCAAAACCGTAAAAAGAAGTTTGCGGAAAGTATCGCCGTCGGATGTCAATTTAGAAGTTTCACGCCTGATGTGTGAAATATTCTCGCAAGTAACTTAAGAATTAATGTCGAAGGCTTAATAAGCATAACGCATCCAAGTATGCAATATATTTCTGAGATGGATTAAAAACGGTTAATATTACTAATTATGCGAGATTATTATAAAGATGAAAATTTATGAACCATGTATTTATGCAATACTATCGTTAAAAAGTTAACCCTGTTTTAACATATTATTATATAATGAAAATAATAAATTGTAACCACTTATTCAACCAATAATCTTTAAAGTATGACAAAGAATAAGAATGCATTAAAAACCTGCTATTATACGAGGGTTGATCAGAAAAAAGGATACAAGCCGCAGCATTTGAAAATTACATATTGTGGAGAATTTTCCTCCAAAGTGGAGACAGATGGCACTACTTGTTATACAACTGGTTTGCGGGTAGGTAATGAAAGTTCCCAGACGGTTCAGGCGATTGAAATGGCAAGATGCTAAGGAAATTGGTCTCGTTTGAAAGTGCATACCATGATTCAATTTTTATGGGCAAAGAATGTGTTCGCATCTGCAATGAGCAGACAACATATAGCGAAATTGTGTCCCTCTTTTCAATCAGGCAGACAGGATGTCAAAAACTACAATATGTCAGGGAGCAGCCGTCCAAGTTCTTCAACGACAGAAATCAACACGGAACGAAATGAAAAAATGATTTAAAATGATCGACGAGTAACTCTGCGTGAAATCACGTCAGAGCTGAAGCTGAGATATGGTAGCGTGATGTGCTGCGATATTCCAAGACAGTTCTGTAAAAACATCCGTCGAGACCTGACTCAATAGACTAGGACCTGATTTCTCCCAAAACGAGTTAAGGAATTCGGTCCTGTCTTCTGATAAATGCCTAAATAAACTTGATAATTATATCGAAGTGTGATAGGCACGCATACCTCTTGATCCCTTTTGTATGTTGTGTCTAGTAATAATAAATCTTTTTTTTTATTCGACTTGGAACCTTTTTTTTTTTATCACCTTCATATAAAATAAAATAAGGTATAGCATTAAAAAGTGGCTGGGAGCTCAAAAATAACTTAAATAAATTATTTTAAAACAATACCAAGAGTATAGCTGTCAAAAATAGACCATGCAACACAACCGCACTAACATACGCGTTTAGTGTAATTTTGAAAATATCCTTTCATTCCTTTAACAATTAAAAAACTATGCATAACATTTTAAATTTGGGTTAATATAAAGCTGTCAACAAATATTCAGGCTTAATAAACGAAGTAACTATATATACAATAATACCTTAAATTAGAAAAGTTTTTCCAGTGAATTGTCAGAAATAATCTGATTTACAATTTTCGTTAATAATTTTAGGATTAGAGATTTTTCAGGCATTATTACTGCTCTATCAGATCTGATCAGTTCGTGAACATGACCACTTGGCTACAAGACAACTTCCCACAGAGTATACGTCTTATGTTTGGAGAAAATAATATTCTACACCACAAACATAAAATGTCGTCTCAGTGGTAGCGCACCCGGTTCGTAAGCTCCAGGTTGTGGGTTCGACACCGGCCAAGTCATTTCATGATGCAGAAAATCAACAGCGTCCATGTCGTATGATTATGCAGGATGTAAAAGATGTCTTGAGTATGAGTTTAGCTCTGAAACTCTCGGCAAAATTAAATCATGGCAAATATCAGCATACGACAAGAGCTTGAATTAAAACTCAATCAAGCATCCGAAATTGGTAGCGAGTGCCGCCACTAGATGGTGCCACCATGAAATGGTTCTCACATTTGGAGATTTGCTATGTAGCGAAGACTAAATTGTTAGTATGCAGCCCATTTGAAAAAAAAATATTCAAAAAGAAACTTGATGACTTGAAGAAGTAATATCAGCTGCAAAGTTAAATTCTCAATTGAAACAGAAAATTAAAAGACATTTATGAGGCACGAAACCGAAGAATTTTCCTTTCAACAAGGATCTGTGTCGAGTTGTGGAGATCCGTAACGATATAAGCTTAATTTAACTAGATTCTCTGACCCTAACAAGTCTGTAAATGCTTATTACAACAATACTCTCTCTGCTCTTCTGTGGGCACAATATATTAAAATCATATCCTTTATGACAAGACATATCTGTAACTGCCTACGTTGAAGCTGATGAATTAAGCCTGTTTAAACATGATAATTCAGTTTCACATAGACATATTATGACTACAAGTTGGGAGTTATGCAACTCACGCATACATATCTCCATAGGTCAACATAATAAAGCTTATTCTGAAGATTCTATTTTGTATATCGATAAGAAAAACCATGATTAAAATATGCCCGATTTTTTTAACCCTTTTATTGCTTAATCGTTCATTAACGTCTCAATTCCAGCCACGAAAGCTCTTGATGATGACATGGTTGCCATTGAGATCGCCGTATAGAGGAAGCTTATACGCATTAAATCTGTAGAAGCTAAAATCCCTCCCGTTGCGTGGTGGGGTAACTTGGAGAAGAGGGGCCTGCTCAGGTGTCTCCCTTGTTACTTGGCTAAGGTTTAGATATACTAAGTTGGTCACAGTAGCCTCTTGATCTTTAAAGTGTGGCTATTTATTATTTTTTTTGTATATTCTCGCTCTCAAGTGACAACGATTTCTTAACAATCGACAAGTAGCAAGGATGATACCTCTACTTGCATATAGCTCGCCAAACCTTCCACATCACGCTAATGTATTTATTTTGAGCCTTGATATTGTAACATGCATTAGCCTCTCTACAAGTTGAGTATTTAGTGGTACATTTTTACAGTCCGTTGCTGAAGCTCATGAATTTTACTTCTCTAGTATTTTTATAGTAAGTTGCTCTCACAATGGTTTAATGAAATATTAAGTCTATATAACAAGTGTTTCTTCCTCGAATATATGCGTATGTGTATTATCTCGTAAATAATAATACATATCATATTATGCTATATATATAATAATACTATATATTATCCATACACAATAATACATATCATATTATTCTTATAATATATATTATATAAAAATGTATGGGAAAAGTATGAATGAATTATATGAAAATGTTTTCTGTTTATACCGGTTTTTTTTCATATAACTGAAAGAAACAAATTGTTTCATATTATATCTGTTTATTTAATTGAATAATTAACGAATTTAATAATTAACGTTTTAGCTAAAATACAAAAATTTTTTAAGTATTGAAAGTAAAATAGAATGTAATGCATTTATTTTGAACTAGTACTATATTTTTCATCAAAAACTGCAAGCTTTAAAAAGTAAGAAAAGAATAAAATGCACATTTTCTCCTTTAGAAGAATTCTAGACAGCATCTTACGTTGAGTACTCAAGAAATTCCTGAAGAAATGGATTTGAAAACTTGTCTGCAAAAAATGCTCAAGTAGTGAATGTATGCGTCTGTGAGGTTGAAATTTGAAGAAATATACATGTGTGTGTGTATTGCAAAAAAAAATGTGAACATTTTAAGAAGAATTCTTAAATTTTCGAAAGCGTGTGAAGTATATTTACGTTTGCTATGGAAAGTGTTAAAATAGTACGGTTCTCAAAAGAATAGAATTTTAAAATGAACACTGTGCATCTCTCTTTTTTTTCAAATTTCTGAAGCATAAGTGAATTTTAATGCATGAATTTTATTCTGTGCTAACATTGGATTTCTGTAAAAGACCAAGTATTTAGTTCTATTTTTCAAAGCAAATAAAATGTTAAGAACGTTTCTTTACAAAATCGTAAATGTAAAACGTGCAGCTTGAACAATTTGGAAACACTATTAGTTTCGAAATAAAATTTATTTTAAAATAAAACATTTTCAAATAAAATTGGAAAATACTTTTAAGTAAATTATAAATTCAATATATAAACTTTACTCCATGTGTTTCGCAAAAAAAAATACTACATTGTTAATATTATACCCTATACGCTAAAAATACTTAAATGTTATAACATTGGCAAGTGAGTGAATATTAACGTAGCACTATTCAGCAAAACTCGAGGGCTTTTTGGCGACGGACCTCGTAGTTTTTATAACAATAAAAAAAAAACATTGACATTTCTGATGTAAGCTTATCATTTTGTATAATTGGGGAAATTCATTGGCAGTTTGAGTGCTTAAAATTTCCAATTAAATTAAATTTAAATTCTTATTTGTTTTAAAAAATATGTTTCTTAAGTGTTTTTTTAATAAAAAATAAAATAATTCTTGATGGAAATTAAAATAAGTGAAATAGTAATTATGAAGTACTATTTGTAAGCTTTGATACATATGTTTACAGCCTGAAAACTCTAAACTGAATCCAAAAATTAAAAGAAAAAATAATTAAGTGGCCGGTAAAAATACTAGAAAATTGCAAAGAATTAAGAGTAAAATAATATAACATACATTTTCAGTTCATTTCTTCAAGATTTTATTAAGTCAAATAGCATTCAGTAAAAGAATATCACTGCAAAAATTCTGAAATTGATGTCTACCTAATTACTTATAAGATTCACGTAAAAATAAATACCGTATTCATTCCATTCTAAGCCACCATCGATTCTAAGGTGCACCCTAAATTTTCACCAAATTTTTTAAAAAATAAAAAAAAATAGTGCAAAATGGTGTGTTGATATTCAATATTTACAAAATAAAAAATTGTAAAAATTAAATTAGGATAATGAGAAGTGAATAATTAATTTATTTTACCAGTATTAAAAATATTTAAAAAAACATACATGAGACGGTAATGCTTTATTCGATTGTTTCCCGTTGATTTTCTCCCGTCCAAAGTTCCACCTTCGATTCTAAGCCGCACTCGACTTTCAAAGCATTAACATTGGGAAAAAAGTGTAGTTTAGATCCAATAAATACAGTATATATTGCCCGAAACTATCCTCCTAATTGAAACCTTACTTATATATATATATATACATATATATATATACATATATAATATACATATATATATATACATATATATATACATACATACATATAATATATATATATATATATATATATATATATATATATATATATAATCAAAATTTCTCTACAAGAGAGAGATGAACCACATGATCAATACATAAAAGAATATCAATTGCCAGATAACAATACAACAGAATTTAGAAGGAGATATGAAAGCTTGAAACAACAGAGCAAATACAAAAGAATGGATGCTCAGTATTATCAACATTGCTGACTTAGGACAGCTAGTATACATAAAATTTTTTCAAAAAAAATCCTTCTGTATAAAAGTGGGTATATATATTATATATATATATATATATATATGAAATATTTACTTTATACTGTACAAGTAACATATTGTAAGTAAATTTGTTACTTCTAAATGAAATATTTTTCCGTAGAGATACTGAAACTTGGATTCAGGTTTT